>JAOEGT010041682.1:0-22368 GCA_025447795.1 Speoplatyrhinus poulsoni | reverse complement strand
CAGTACTCCGGGGACGGCGCGCGAGAGCGCGCCAGACCGGAGGGCGCGGCCACGCCGCGGGACGTCAGCGTGACAGTTATGTTATATTTGACAATGAATTAGATACGTTTTGTGGCTTTCCTTTTGAGTACTACATGTGAGATTAATTCATCCAGGCTCAGAGAATTGCTGCACGATTCAAATGTAGGCAAACCGTGAGAAACTATGTATAGTATGTATATCAGATAAATGCAGGTAGACAGATGGGCATGAAGACAGACAGGATGCCTGAAACACAGAGAAGGAACAAGTCTGTGTGTGTGTGTGTGTGTGGTTATAGGAGGGGTGGGGGATGGGGAAAAAGGAACCTGGAGTCAACCACCGCTGTTCATGTATTCAACTCATCTGTTACATAAATTCTCCTCAAAACGGAGGCTGTAGGCGTGTGTGTGTATGTGTGTTGAGGAAGAGAGCCAGGGAAGGCAATGGGACCAGTGAAGCGGGTTAATTCTACAGCCGCTGACCATGGAGGGTAAAAGCCCAGTAGACACATGCGCGCGCACACACATACACACACGCACACACATGCACACGCACACGCACACACACACACATACACACACAGCTCACAAAGCCAGTGGCAGTGGTTTTATGTTTGTGAAATAAATTACCACAATTTCAGCCATTCACATATATAATAATAATAATAATAATAAACGCATGCATGTACACGCACACTTCCGTTTCATATTTGTCATAAACCAACTGTAGTCCAATTACGTCGGAGTCAAGCCTTTGGAGCATTACCCTCACTAGATATAACAATATTTCAACTATATTTCCTGCTTAATGTTGGCCCCTGTTCACAGTAATTACCGTCCACATAATGTGCATCAACCACACTCTACTGCCGTTATACAGCAATATAGATGTAATTAGTCTAATTTACCCAGGTTATATTATCTTTTAAAATACAGGCATACACATACGCGCACACACACACACACACACACACATACACACACGCGCACACACACACACACACACGCACACACGTTTCGTGCTATGAGGCTGTGAGCAGCCTGCTGGAGACAGTGATGGTATGTGGGCATATAGAAGTAGCCAAGTGAGTTATGACGGAGAGCAGACCCTCCGGGCAAACAGCCAAGGGAAGGGAGGCAAGAGGCGAGGGTGGCAGGTGGAGGCAGGTGGAGATTATGGGTCGGTTGGGAGAGAGAGAGAGAGAGAGAGAGAGAGAGAGAGAGAGAGAGAGAGAGAGAGAGAGAAGGTGAGTCATAAATGGGTGTCACAACAGCCAGGATAGTGGGAGGGAGGTAGTGTCAGAGAGGAGAGAGTGGGAGGGAGCTAGGAAACAAGGACACACTGTAAGGAGAGGGAGGGAGGGCCGAGAGAAGCGTGTGTTTATGAAGGAATGTGGCGGCGCTCTCCTGATGGTAGATGTGTGACCACACCACACCGGGAAGGAGAGAAAACATCCCAACTTGCCAGGCAACGCTTTGTGCACACTGATCCAGGGAGAGACATAGACGAGAATGGAGGTACGTCACCTTCATGTGAACAGGAAAAAGCAGCAGGGGCTGTTTGTTGTTGTTCTGAAGACTTAGCCGAACTTAAGAGGAGCAGATCTCACGCAGTGAAAGGTATGCTTGATTAAGTGTCTACCTGCGTTGGCTGTGTGTTCAGTTCATTTCAGGTTGAGAACATTTGATGACGTGTTTTTATTTTTACAGTTAAGTTACAAGTTTGAGCTCAAAGCTCGTCCGCAGTAGAGTAGGAGTCCAACTGGTTTTACTGTTTGTACTTTAACGTGTAACTATTAAATTTTTTTGCTGCATATTTCAGGACATGCTACCGGTAGTTCTAAGTTAAATGGAAGCTTTGAAAAATTTTTTTTCGAACACTGCCAATTATGTTCTTAACTTCCAGCAAGGCAAAGACAAAACACAGTCATCACCGTTGCAGAATCATAGGGATTATATACTTGTTTAAAGAGGACCCTGGACATAGTTATTGAGAAAAATATACAGCAGTGACACACATCTCTTTATAATAGCTGCTTTTCATGCAAAGCAGAAATGTGTTTGCCTATATCACAGATGTCACTCCACATTGTCTACAAAAGACATCTGCTTCACTGTCCTGGAATAGTTTGACGTTTTGTTGAATATTTCAACACTTTTGTTGCATAAAGGAGGCCAACACAGCAAGTGTGTTGATTTGACCATCCAAACACACCCAGTTTTGCCATTGTGACACTTGTGTGTACAGTATGTGTTGAAACCTGTAGCAGGGAACCTTGGTTTCAGTGCACTGATGAAAAGATGACATGCTGCAGGTAAATAGTCCTGTTGAGGCATGTTTGGACTTCTATAACGTATCGTAAGAAACAAACAAGAGACATACAGTACAGAAACCAAATAACAGGGTGTGGAGGATAAATGTGCTCTAGGACATACATTCATGTGATTCGTTGCTTTTCTTGTGCCTAGCTCATTGTGAATATACTGTTTTTTGTCCATGATTCGTAACTCGTGCAGAAAAACAACCACCCACATACGGTACAAGTCCATTTTTGTATGTTGTATAGATCATCATCTCTATGATGTGACGAACCACTGGAGCTGTCATGACCTGCTGAAGAAGACATTTCCTAAAATAGATGTCCTAGTTATCCAAATACAGCATCCTCTCAGTAACATCAGCTCAGCGCATGATGTTACTCTCTCAACGTTTCCATTAGTGACTCTCAGACCAACACAGATGATTCACTGTGAAAAGAAGATACTCTAGCATGATAATGGTGTGTAACATGCGACTGTATGTAACTGTTAGGTTTAACTGTGACACCACCACCATCTAAGCAGAGAGACTCCTCGTGAGATTCCCCACACTTATACAGGTATTGCCTCTTCCAGCACAAATTCTTAACCGATACTGTGTCTTGATTATATACAACAGTATTTCCCTTCTAAGTGAGCTCATTGTATCTCCTCGTACTCCTACATGCAGGCACAAATAGCCATTTTAGATTAGGAAGATGGGAGGATGGCTTGGCTCCAAAATGACTTATCGCTGGGTCTTCACAACTAGCATGGTCAGTGTGCCAAGAGACAGACCTCATTCTTTTCTGCCTAAGCCACCATGGGCTTATAAGGATGGATTATCAGGGTTGAACAGGCACAGCTTGGCCAAGCAGATCTCACGAAGGTTATGTTTCCACATAAAATAGGGCAAATATTTGTGATTCTGTAGGAGCTGTAATGTGATTGAAGTGCCCATTAATATCGCTTATGTCCTCATATTATGTTTAGTTGATATTACTTAGCAGCAGTGTTTGGCAAGTTACTCAGGAATTGTAATAAGTTACTATTTACTTATTACCTTACTTATTACTGGGTAATAAAAGTAATTATTTACATTATTAGTTACATTACTATATTACTTTCACAATCACTACCCTGCCTCACCCCTTCTGAAAAATGACCAGTGTAGCCAACTCATTTTAGAATGAATTTTGAATCCTTTTTATTGGAACAATAATTAACCTTAGGAGTCAGCAATCAGCCAAAGTGAAAACATTGCAGTCTCTCAAACCAGATGATTGGACAGGCTGGTTCTATTAGCCTACTCTACGTTTGCAAGGACTCATAAGTAATAATATCAGTTATTAATTAACTAGCTAGCTACTAGTAACTATTTACTGCCGAACACTGCTTAGCAGAAAAGGTTTCAAATGTCAAACTTTATTTGAAGTGAACATTGATGTGAGCATTGTCCTTGATGTGCTCATCTCAGACTAAATGTTGTATAATGTACTGATGTTCTGTACCAGCAGGATATATAATGATTTACATGATTTATGAACAAGACTTTAAAATAATTTGGATTTTGAGATTTTATAATGCATTATAATGCATGCTATACTGGCAATCCCAAAAGAACCAGGCTAGGACAGAAGTAACTATTTCAGAATGCAAATACTGCAAAAACACTGAATGTACTTTTTCTTACCATCATTTTTCACTTTGTCTTTAGTGTGAAGAAGGTATAAAAGCTCCATGAGTAAATATTTTATACGTTCGTAGCTGGCCTGCTCTGGTCTGCCCTGTGCAGAACACTGTGTACGGCTCTTTAAACCCAATGTTGGATAGAATCCAAGGCGCTTCATAAGTAAGGGTCATAAAGGAAAACAGTGAACGTAATAATCAATCTTGGATGGGAGGACATATAAAAAGCACATTTAGGCATTTAAATTTTGACCTTACGGGCTTCACGTTGCATCTTGATCACAACTGTTAGTGACTCCATTTAAACTCCATTACAAATATATATCCCTATATCCCAGCTGTCAAGGATATGTAAATGCCTCCTCTGCAATAGCCATTGAGGAGCTCTGGCAACCATGTTATACTGTGTATTAAAAGCAAGGAGGGTGAATGTTTTCTTAGCCGAATGTCTCATTCAGATGCACCCCTAATGGGATTTAAAACTCGCTCTAATTTCAACAGGGCAGAGACGGCAATAAATACTGACCCCATAAGACATTAAAAAACACTGACATTAAATGAAGTGAGTGCTATGGCCTCCATCCACATGATGTTCCCTTATTGAACCATATGCTTCCATCCCATAAAAAGTGAAACTTTGCACAGTGGAACCATTGACTGTGTTGATAAGACAATATGAAAGGCATCAATGAATGATGCGAAGTCAGTTAGAGGGCATAAATATCTCTCTGTCTTTGCCATTCTCTTTCTTTTTGTATGCATCTCATGGCTTTTCCATATCTCTGCCTTCTCTCCGTGACTGGTATTACATCTCCTTACTCTATGGCACTAATGAGTGTCTGCTATTCCACTTCAGCACGGAAGCCCTATTCATGCTCAATCTCCTCCACAATGAACTAAATGGATTACCCAATTAGCTGCTATTGAATCCAACGTGCGTGTGTGTGTGCCTATGAACATGTCGGTTCTAAGTGCATGTCAGTGCCTGTGTGTGTGTGTGTGTGTGTGTGTGTGTGTGTGTGTGTGTGTGCGCGCGCGCTTGGCAAGTAAGTGAAAGTTAATGATTGATGGTGGTCTCTGTCCAAGACCCCATTCCCAGTTAATGGCAGCTCAGCATTTGTCACACTGGCAACGTAGGTACGATACCACACACAGCAAAAAACATTTAAACACTTGTCTTTCTTGTAGCTATTGAAGAACAAGGCTACCTTAATGTACTGTATGCACTGTATTAACAGATGTATTATTGTGCTGTTTTATACATGTTTTCAATGTGGCTTCACAAGACACTATAGCAAGGATGGAAATATGTGTGGGAAGGCTAAAGATGTTGGGAAAGAAAGCGCTTTCCTCTTCAATAATTCAGCATACCAGTCACCAGTCACTAATGCTCTCAGGAGTGTGCGTGAATGTATCATTTATTTCTTCTTCTTTTTGTCATTTAAAGGTAAACTCCTTGATTTGTATATGGAATTGCTCTTGCGGTTGCAAAATCATTGTGGTTTTGCACACACACTGTGACCCTGCATGCCCCTCCCACACCTGATTGTTGAGTGACAGGCACCCCATTCTACTCCTCCCCTACTACAGCAGTCATAGTGTTTCAACCCCCCTCCTCCCAACCATACGCACACACACACACATCCCATTCCTTTTTGTGGACAATGACTAAATATTTTATCTAGGGGATGTTCTGGTGGTTGCTAGGATGCAATAGAGCTGTACCTATAAAGTAACATCTAAGTGTGGTAGAATCCATGGAAAATAGAAATGCCCATGGCAACTTGTTGAGCCACTTTCACTTTGATTTGAGAGCCAGATCGATTTTGGTTATAAAACATGTTATGCTATATTGGGAACCATATGTGCAGTGGTTTTGTGCGTCAAGCTAGCGTTCTAATAAGGTATGAGGTATTATTGAGTCATAATTGATTTTAACATATTGTGTTGTCTTTTACTTCATAATAATCTGGTATTTTCTTGCTGCATAAATATAGAGCAAGTTATCTTTAAATTAATAGAAATATCTTCTATTTCATCTAATCACTCAAAATTATATGACTGTACTGTATTATTACTAGTAACTACGGGATTAAAGGTAGAATCAGCATTATACATTTTAAACAAAAGAAAATGGGAAATGCAAGAACCGTGTCTGACCCATAAAAGCAGACACAATGAACTAGATCATCTTCCACAAACATCTGCTAGGAATTAGGCATACCATGCAGACAGTGAGAATGACAGTGCCATATGGCACCTTTATAGTGTAGCCCTGAAAGTACAGTGTGAACCGCATAGCTCATGGTCATTGTTTGCAGGTATACATCTGGTTCCTTTATAATGTTCTACTGTCTTCCACTACTTGCATGCACTAATGGATTGGCTATGCTCTGATTGTGTGTAAGTAGGTGGGAGGGGGTGTGGAGGAAAGCGGGGTGTGGCTGTCAGCTGGTCTTCTGTGGACCAGTGCTTTGTGTGAAGGAGGTCAATGGGGGCAACCCCCACACTACATACAGTGCAGACATACATAGGGCGCATAGGGAGATGAAGTGAAACCGGCAACAATGAAAACATTCTGTTCCAGAGGGGTAAAGACACTTTCTAAACTTAAAATCAGCACAAAACATAGACATGCACAACATTATGTCACAAAGTTCATTCCGTTTGTCTAGACAGCTATGGTCATCTTAGAAATAAATATTGTAATTTATTCAATGTTAGCATTTTTAGTGGCCATTATTTAACACCATCTCCGGCAAGTTCACAGACACTATGACCTAAACGTCACTTGCCAGACACTAACATTTATAAACAGCAAGTAATGCATTCGGTTTCACTTCAAACCAGTGTAAATCCTTTGGATTTGAATGAAGAATAATGCATTTAGACTGGTCTGCTAGCTAACAACTGCTTAGTCCAAGCAGGGATATGACTGTTATGGAGCTGGGTCGGGCTGGGAGTGAATATCACCATTATGTGTTTTTGTGTGTGCAGCAGGAACTCATAGGAAGTGTTGTTGAATGATGGCATATAATTGGTTGTACATTTGTTCATATGAACAAGGCATTCAATTATTAATGCCAAATATACCCAGTTAGCCTAGAATACAAATAAAATTGTCAGCTGCAGGGTAAGGCCAACTGCATTGAAAAATGTGGGCTTGTAGAACAAGGGTAAGTCTGGAAATCAGGGTAGGACTAGCCATTACACTGTAAATGGGCACATGAGTATAAGAAAAAGAGTGTAACTGGCACACATATAATGAAAATACCCCCACATGTGTACACACACACACACACACACACACACACACACACACACACACACACACACACACACACACATAAAACATAAATAAGTTGGCCCAATTCAGAACACTTTGTACATTTCCTTTTTAAATAATGAAGAAATATAAGATCCTCAATTCACTTTGTTATTTATTAAAAAGATCAATAGAAGTGATACATTCATTCTTTCCTACCAAAAAGTCACATCAGAAAGCAGGAGAGTCATTGTTTAGCCAAGCATGCTCAGGACTGAATAGAATTGGGCAAACATTGGCAGTATAGCATATGAACAACACTGCAAAAAACAACATTTGTACAAAAGTAGATTTCAAATAAGAAAATGTGCTTTTTAAAAGGGGGTTTAAACTTTAAAATTGTTTAATTTAGTTCAGGAAGCAACTGCAATAGTTGTGCTTTTTATCTTGTTTTCCACTTTCCATTTTTATATCAATGATTCAATAGTGGTCAATCTGTTATTATTATTAACCAAAAATATCCAGCATCTGATACCATTTTCTCTCATGTGAAGCTTTCCTTAAAGGGGGAGTAATCATATTAAATGCAATACACTTTTTGTCAGATTCAGCAAATATTTCTTCATGGTCTGCTAGCTGAAATAATATCCGGTGTTCCTACACAGCCCTATGGCTCTATGATGGGGAACACAATCAAAGTGGTGCAGACTAGCTATCCTAGCCTTAGCAATGCATGTCCAATTTGGGGATGGAGCTTCTGAGGAAGCATTGAAGGGAGATGTATTGTTGTTTTGAATAGTTTAAATATCAACAATATATTTCCAGCATCGCTTACACCAGCAAATTAATGTAATTTTGAAACATTTTCTTTTCTTTTCTTTTTTTTCTATGATTCGGTATTCTCTACAACACTGGGTAAAGCTCTCTGTCCTTTTTTAAGTAAGATATCACCCATTATATTCCTTGTTCCGGTAGATTTTGGTATTTGAGCCTAAAGTTTGTGTAAACAATATGTTTACACAAACTTCTTTCTTCTTTTCATTTTACAACCATGACCAAGTATGTGCTGCATGGTTGCATGTAATGAACAAGTGTACTGGCCGTGTGGCGGTAAATCATCAGACCTCTCACTCTCAGGGGTAGGTATTTATTCAACACTTAAATATGGTCCTGGGCTGTTTAGGGAACATACATCAACTGGCAGACAGCAGCGCTCACAAAGAGCGGCACACTTCAACAGACAAAGAGAAAGAGAAAGAGAGAGAGAGGGGTTGTTGCCTTTTCTCCCTCCTTCAGCCAAAGAGTTATTTGTTCAGAGTGGGTGCAGGGCTCAGAGCAGTGCGGGAGGAATGAATGGTCATTACAGTTAGTGGATGAAGGGGCAGGGACGGTATCCATGGGTGATATGGGGAGTGTTGGGGAGAACAAAGGGGAGTAAAGGATCCATTGTGAAGGCTAGGAGTTAATCACTTGAGCGGCACACGCCGGTTGTATGGGAGCACATGTTGTACACTGATTCCCCAGGGCATGGGGGGTGGGGGGTAGGGGTCATGTCCCAAAGCACCTCCCTCAAACACACACACACACACACACCCAGTTGAATTTACATGTCAGTTATAATGCAAAGCTGGGTTCCCGCTGATAGAAAAGCTGGAAGTCCCGCCCCCTTCAGAACAGTGGATAGGCCCTCCTGGCTGGTGTGATAGCGTGAGATTTTCACTTTCTGCTTCTTCATTCAGAGACGCACTCAGACACACACTAACACACACACACACATTCAGACAGACTCCTGTATTGCAGAGTTCAGCTCTGCTGTGGACTACAGAGGGATGCTTAGGTTTGACAAGCTGGTAAGTAAAATGTTTTGTTTTCTAGTCTGTCTGTTGTGAATGCTAATATCCTAAAGTGGTAGTAAGTAGTGGGTGATTTGAGATTTAGTGGCTGACTGGAAGAGAGGCAGACAAAGCCATCTCAGGTGCTGTTTACATCTGTAGTTTGTGAGCTTGCTTTGCTTTTTGCTGGCACAGGTACTAATTTGAAAACATCGTATATTTAATATGTTCAGCAGCTGTTCATTGTGTAGATTGGATTTACATTACACCCTGAATTAAAAGCTTTGTTGTGGCTGGCCCTGAATTGGATACTTTCCAAGGAGCTGCCTACACACTCTGCCTTCCATCATCATTGGGCTACTAAATAAATGTAGCTGCTGCTCACACTAGCCGCTAGCGCATAAATCAGCATCTAGATAGGATGAACATTTTCACGTGTCATGTTTTTATTCCTATTTGAATGGCTGTCACTGCTACCGCTAAAATCTCCACCCCTTCATTGACAATGTTCATGTTGCTGTCGTCACCTAATCACTCCTATCATTCTCTAACTTGTGAAAAGTAGCAGGGCTGACACTGGGCCCTTGATTCAACATCTTGCCCCATGCTCTTCAAGCCCCTTACAACAATGATGCTGTCAACTGTCTGAGTGTCTGCTCACAACACAGCCATGCAAAGAATGATTAGCCACAGATTAGCCCCTCGCTAAATTTAGCATAGCACTATTATGGCGGGCTGTTAGTGTTTGGTCTAGATGCTTTTGTTGGCTATTGTAAAACGCTTAAAGGCAAAGGACCAGGTGGTTAGGAGAGCACACAAGGCCCGGAGGAGCCAGTTTGGAGCGCTCTTAGTAACAAGTGAGAGGTCTTTTCCCTTGTGGGTTAGAGATCACGACTAGCAACATCTATAGCCTGATTCATTCCAAATGGGAGGTAGGACTAGAATACATTTGAAACAGTGTCAACAGTAGCACTGTTAGGCTTGTACACTTATGGGTGTAGAGGAATATCACAAAACAAATGTGCCTAATACAGTGGCACTGTTTTCAAACCCTTCTGTGTGGCCTAGTGAAAACTAAATAAGAACATACTATATACAAGTTACAGTGTTGTGTGCCAGGTTCTGAGTAGGTGTGAAGTAGTCTAATTACCCGTTTGTCTAGAGGAAGGGCGCCCAAAGGGTTATTTGTCAAGATCAACGGTTTTGCCATAAATCTGGATGCACAAAGCTGGGCAGAGTGCCAGCCAGGTTAGCTTTCTTTTCAGCGTGTTTGTTTTGTGAAGGAGAGCACACCTGCCCAAAGACTGCAGGATTAAACTGAAATTCAGTTGGCCATAATGCAGTAAACAGTAAACACTAATACAATTAAAATGTGGCCAAATCAAAATGAATTTTACCATAGACATATGGGGCTATGCCTGCAATTAGAGCATGAGAGATTATAATTAAGACTGATAAATAACACCAGAGGCAAATATCACACAGGTGTATTTCCTCAACAACTAACCAAACAGAGTGCATTTAATAAAACACTTGCCGTCTTCACAGATTAGGCCACAGACAGTCCATCCATGAAGTCATGACTCGTGTCCTCTCTTCACCTGCGTATATCGAGACCTGCCATCCATCAGCCCCACACTGCCCTCACCTGTGCCCGGAGCACCATGGGTAGTGTCAGTAGCCTCGTCAACAGCCACAGCCTCAGCAAACAACACTGCCAGACAGAGTGCAAGAGAGCGGGTCACCAGAGGAAGACAGGGGGCGGCGCTCTGGATGGGCTGCTGAAGTGCGGCTTTACTCAGGGGTCCTCATCTTCCACTCAGCCCTCCAAGGGCCTCTCTCATTCTCACTCGGGAAGAAGCGAAGATTTCCTTTACATCAAGGTGAGAACCATGGTGAAAGTGGGCATATCCATTTAGCTTGACCTGTCTCCTGTATCCAACTTTAGAGTTGAGAAAACTAACTAGCATTACTATCCTCATTTGTTTAAATACAAATATGACGTTACGGTTTCCTACCAGGTGAGCAATAAACCCAGGTGTGTGTACCCCAGAGGAGCACCGATGGAGGACCATGCAGGAAGAGGCAGCAATGTTGTGCTGCCAAAACTACTGCCCATGTCAGGGAAACATACAGAGAGGGTGAGACAATGGCCACTGCCAAAAGAACAGATGCTTTATAGCTACTATTATCTTAGTAATGTAAGTAAGTAATGGAGGAGCAGTTATCTATTTCATTATGTCACAGACTGCTGCTTGATGCTGACGTCAGTTTTCTGGACTCACACCAGACACAAGACACCAGATACTAAAAGTCTGAATCTCAAATGGAAAGGCTTTCAAGAATGGGCATTGGTCATCAATACATTAGTCAAAAACCTAATAGATCACGAATTTGGAGATGACCAACACATTATTTCGACGATTAGATTTGATTAGATCTTCATTAACTATACTGCGCCATAATATCATTAGTATTATTAAGACTTAGGCTAGGCCATATCCACAGACAGTAAGGGACTCTACGTCAACATGTGCAGCATACATTCCTTATAATGTGTGTTGATGCTCTCAGGTTAATAGCCCAGGAATGCCTTGCTCTCCTCACATAAGCCATTTCTCTGCCAGAGACACTACACTATACGCAAACACGTCCTTCAAACTACACCTCCAAGGAAGAGACGGGGGGAGGTGGGGTGTGGCAAGGGGGAGAAAACGAGAGAAAACGAGGGCCAGAATAAGGATAAGTCAGTTGGATAAAGAGGGGTGGGCAGCGGGGTGGGAGAGAAAAAAAGATTAGGTGAGAAAAAGAAAACAAGGCAAGCCATCCCACCACCCAGGCATGAAGTCAGTGAGAAGGAATGCTGAGTTTACAGCAGCGGCTCATGTTATTAATATCACAGAGAGGGGTTATTCATCTTCCCTCAGACAGTGCATGTGGTGAGATGTTGGGTGCAGAGAGGAGGAGAACAGGAAAGAATGGAGGTAGAGGTATGGTAAAGCTTGTGACGCTCCTCGACAGCACAGACAGGACATGCGGAGAATAAGTTCATCTTGGAAATTGAGTTTTCTCTTTCATAGCAGTCTAGTGAATTTTGCTTGCAAAGGCTGCTGTCGGCCGGTAGAGAAGCAATTCTGCACACTTCACTGGTTCTATTTCTAATACTCATAGACGTAGGAAAAAATAATATGGCCTTTTCATTTGTGTCATCATTCAGTATGTGACAACTGATGATGAACTACAGTAAAACCCAGTCAGTGACTTTTGGAGTTTCTGCAAATGTATACCATTTCACACCCCCTTTCTCTTTAGTGATATTGGATATTGAATGAAAAATAAATACGAATGTACATAAATCAATTATTAATTAACTACCAATATGTTTCTGTCGGTCATTTTACTCTTTTAGGCCATCGCTGAGAAGACACTGATTGGTCCTGCTGCCTTCAAGCCTGTTGTTCCCCAAAATGTATCACAGACAGGCCCCGCTAACCTGGACCATTTCCTCAGCCCTATGGAGAAACCAAGGAGCACAGAGACCTATGAACACAAGCAAGACACTTTCTCAGGTGCCATTCAATTATCTTTTCCATTGTAATATGCTAAAATGAAATGCAATATTTCCAACTGTCAAGGACATGTCTACTACAGTTATAGTCATGGACTTCAATTGGACTGAATTTGGCATTGATCTAGCTAGCATAATCAAAATATTTTTGTATTACTTAATCAGGCTATTTAACCGGCACACCAGAACAATAATTAAACAACTACAACGCAATTGAGTTATTTCCAAAATACGTCAAGAGCACTTGTCAAACAGTCACAATTTGGGACTTGGCAGCGGAATGCCTCGCTCATTTTCCATTTTGACTAGGTAATTTATATTCCAGGTATATTAAATTATATTCCAGTTTCTTCATCTCTTGGCTACTGTAGGTGTTGATGTCTGTCAAAATATCACTACACAGACATATTTCACCTGGATGAGTATGCTGGGTGGGTGGAGTTTTAGCCTACATCTATAGCAGTCAGCCCACTCCAGCAATACAAAAAACCCTCATTAATTGAAATGGTAACGACATTAGTTAGGGATACTGCAAAAATCTCATGAAAATGTTGTTCAGTTCAAATTGTGGTTTCAGTTTTAATTCAAATAATTATTCAGTCTTAAGTTCTCTATCCCCTATATCTTGACTCTCGATAAGATATGGTTTTGGACTTGCCATAGGTGGCCTTGACAAAACCGTATACTGTACCAAGATACAAAAATGTTGAAAGTTTGAGATTGTCGTTTTAAATGTAACCAGTTTTTAATGTACATTTAATCTCTTTTGATTTTAGGGACTCTGTCTGACTCTGGACGCAACTCTATGTCTAGTTTGCCCACACACAGTACCAGTGGTAGCTTAAATGCTTCCACAGGCCCTGTCACTCAGAGTGTAGGCAGCTTAACTCCAGCAAATGGCCTCACCCAGGGACTACAACCCAATTTCCCTCCATGGTACAATGGGAATGGGGTTAACCCTTGCTCTGGATACATCGCTGCTGTAAGTGATGGAGGGTTATGCTCCAAGGCTAACGGGGACACTGCAAATCAGCCAAGTCCGCTTTGTGAGACAGGAGGCGGTATACGTTCCCCTATCACAACAGATGAGGTGCTGATTGAACGGCTGGAACAGAGGCTTCTGGAAAGGGAGACAGAGCTACACGAACTACAGGTACACACAGTGGTTTCCATACAGCCCACTTTTCCGGGTAGCTGATGATTCAGGGTTTACTTGACCTTCTTGCAGGAGTGTTTTGAAGAGAAAGAGGCAGACACATGCCTGCTCTTTGATGAGAGACAGCGGTACTGTGCTGAGGAAATGGAAGGGCTGAAGCAACGCTGCTCCACAAAGCTACGTCAAGTGTCACAAAGAGTTGCAAGGACCCAGCATGCACTGCAGCAGCAGGTCAACCAGCTCCAGGTCAGCTTCTTCTATAGCTTCCCGTTAACGTAGCGTCACAAAAAAAAGTTTTACTTAAGAACTTTTGCACTTCTTCTTTACCATGTGGGCCTTCTATCAGATTACTAAAATTAAAACACACTGGTGTACAGGCGGACAAGGAGAAGCTTCAGGAGGACATTGACAAATTGGCTCAAGAGAAAGATCTGGCTGATATGAGATTGAGGTCATATGAGACAAGCAATACACATCTATCTCCCACGCTGGAAGAGACCCAATGGGAGGTGAGTTGTGTGTGTGTGTGTTTACTGTTCATATACTGTATGAACCTCCCACGACAACTTTTATCCATTCATGCTGGCAAGTAACCACACTGGTCAATGTATCTTTGGGTGTAGGTTTGCCAAAAGATTGGGGAGATCTCCTTGCTAAAGCAGCAGCTGAGAGACGGCCAGGCAGACATCAGCCATAAGCTCAATGAAATAGTCAGCCTCAAGGCCTCACTTAAGGACATCAAAGCAAAGATGGAGACACTGGAAAAACAGAACAAAGAACAAGAGGAAAAGACTCACTCTCGCATGGTGGAGGTTGAGGTTGGTATTTTGTAATTTTTCAACATTTCACATAAATAAAAATATGGCTGCATGACAAAATAGGCAGTGCCTTGAAAGTGTACCTGCTCATTGTGTGACATTCAAATGTTTCTCCAAAATGTGACAAGCAAAGTTACAGAATCTATAGACTGCTACATGTTCAGGAATATGACTGTATCACTGTGGTTTGCTTATTAGGTATGCCAAAATGAACTTCAGCGCAAGAAGAATGAAGCTAACTTGCTGAGGGAAAAGGTGGGAACACTGGAGGCAGATATCCAGGGAATGAAGAAGGACTTGGCCAAGGCTAAAGAACAGAGACACTGGAATAATCTCCAACTTCAGGCTCAGGTGGAAGCCAGGGCCTTAGATCATCTTAACCAAGCCACAGCCTCACCCACCCACACCCAGCGTGAGGGGAACACAGATTCCCTCCAGAGAAAGGTGGAGAGACTCAAGGAACAGCTTGGCGAGGAGAAGGAGTCTCGAGAGAAGCTGACCAGCACCTTTGAGCAGGAGAGGCTGACGTGGAACAAGGAAAAAGAAAGGGTCATCAGGTACCAAAAGCAGCTTCAGATCAGCTACCTGCAAATGCACAAGAAGAACCAAGACCTGGAGAGAATCCTGAAGGAGCTGACAGCAGAACTGGAGAGCAGGACTGAGCTTGATTTAGATGTCCCCTACAGCTCAGGGTTACAAACGTACGATGATGTGATTGCCACAGAGATTTAACTAGAGCTGGGATATTGCAGCACAGGCAATACAACTCAGTAATAATGACACTGGCAAGTGACTATGCTATTACTATAGGTTGCGTAAGTTAAGCATTTACACTCATAACCTAACAACAATTGGAAATGTTTTAGCTGAAGTTAAAAGGAGAATATTTTACAGATCTATCTGTAAAATATTCTCTGACACCTAATACTGTAATAACAGTGCACTGTAACTAAAACACTTAAAACACTAGCACTATTTGGTCATCACAAGAAAATTGTCTTGTTTACCGTTACGTTTGAAAGGGTAAATCATTCATCATTTTGTTATTAGTTGTAGTTGTGTTGATACAAGGCAGACAATAGATGATTTATGTAATCCATGACTCATGTCTGATGACACATGATAAGACACATCAAGTTGGTTCACAAATGCCCCCAACCAGCAGCATGATAAACGACTGTGATATATGTAATATACTTTGTTTTGACCACTAGTTCATATTTAGGTTTAGGGCAAAATACAGCATATTCTGTATTCCTCAGTAATGACACAGTCGAGAAGACTTTCACAGAAACATTACTTCCCAGATAATACAGTACATATTATGCAGCAGGCATTTAACATTCAGTCATTAAAAATATATAATGTTCAGCCAGAAATTAGATGAAAGATTGGTGCAATAACTAGCATGAGAAAGAAAATGGATGTACTTTAATAAGTATGCCATCTCAGAATAATTATTGTCATGATCCCCATTTATTTTCTAGTTATATGGCAGATGTTAGGGTTTTCAATGCCTGAAAAAGTACAATCAGGTAATACTGTATAATTTAACTAACAAGGTGAAACTATACATTTACTGTATTTCACATGAAACTCAAGTATGTCATCTAGTCCTTTTGATGTTTTATGACAACGCAAGCTTTTTGTTGTCTTATACATTAATGATCAAATTACACAATTCCGTTGTCACTGGAACTGGCATACATGCAGGGACACTTAATCATATCAAGCAGTCACATGCATGGCCATTCCACTGTATTTTAACATTAATAAATCATGTTTATTTGAATACAAATGTCACAAAAACCCAGCAATGTGAAAACGCAAAAGGAAAGATGTATGACTTTCTTATTAGAGCTTGGCTGATCTATTTTATCATACAGACAATGTCAGTGCATTTATGAACAAAATCAATTGGTGTAGCCTATGTTTTTGTTTGGGGCTAGGGTCTTAATTCAAAAGGAAAATATGCATCTGGTAACACTATTGCACTGAGCTTCACTATGTTGGCTACTAGTATGTGACTCAAAATAAGTCTTCCATGTAAAAACATGGAACATTTTGGATACAATTCTAGATGACATAAACTAAACCACTACACGCATGTCTTCTATCAGATTTCTCACAGAGGTATTGGTATAGTATTGCCACATTGCCAAGGTAACAAATAAATGTTAGCCATATAGTGTACTTTATATTTATTACATGCAAATAAACACTGTTAGATCCTAAATAAATTCTGTTGGTTTATAATGTAAATTTTCATTATTAAGACCCTTTGTCAATTTTTTTGTTCTGCTCATTTGCAATTATCTCGTTGCAACATCTTTTTGTTAGCCTTTCCTTCCTAACAAGAGCCCTCCTTCCCAGCGTCATTCATAACTAGCCTTATTATACCAAATCACAGCTAGAAATCAAATTAAGTCCCATTGTATGTGCTGCTGTCATTGAAATAATATGACAACCACACTAGACACATTAAAAGCAGAAATTCCAAGTCATTAGTTTCACATGAAAGGAAAGACAAGGAAATATGTATGCATCCTTATTATAGCTTGACTGATTCAGTCTTTGGATTTAAAAAGATTAAATTTTGATGTATATTATTCTTAATAACAATATTTCTTTTTACAACAAGCATGCATATACATGAAAAACACATATTAGCACTCAAATATTGTTACCAAAGATAATTTGTAACATCTTCAAGCAGTGAAATATGTGTTTGCCTAAGAAACTGCCTGTTTCTAAACTGCAATATTTTCTCATCATATCATCCAGAATTGAAATTAACACACTAAATACTAGTAACTGTAATGCACCAAAGCTGTCTGATTTAAGTTACTTTAAACAAACTCGAACAACCAGGACAAAAAAAACTATGTTTTAGCAGAAATGTGATGTTTCATTGTGACGGCCTTTGGTTTAGCAGGCCTGTGGTCCTTATTAGCTGGATAGGCCCTAGTTAGGCTAATTAAGTACACCTATATACTGTATTATACAGTATATAGGTGTGTTGCAGCACACTGTCCATGTGACCCTCTAGGCACCACACATGCTGTTTGTTGTGTCTTAGGTTGGTTAGCATGCAACACATATATTCAGTACCTACACCTACAGACATTCACACCTAAATGTTATGCTGTTAGTTTAGTGTTTGTTTGTTTAGTTTACAGCCCTTGAGCCAGGTCTTAACATCATTAACGTATCAAAGAATTACTGCTATTACTCATGTGCTCAAACAGCAAATGGGTGAGGAAAAAAGGAGTCTAGCTTTGTATCGGTAGTTTACGTAATATAATACATACTATTGCAGATATTCAGCTTCTCTCTTTTCATATTCTACCATTTAACTTGCATTTCCAGAAATCCTATAATTTGCAACATACTGCAGAACAGCAAAAGGGTTGGAGAGAGAGTTGTTCATCATTCCCTCCTCTTATTAAGTCTGCAGAACATAGCCTACACAATTTTGGTCCTGCAGATGTCTCAGCGTGATTGGACAACAGTTGGGCAGCCATCAGAAGAGATGGGGTGATAAGTTGGGCATTCTCTGCTGTGACATAATAATAACGCAGTCATATCCTGCTGTGATTCTGATGATCATCCAGCAGTCAAGTACAAAGGGGACTGAATTCATTATCAGTATGGAGGAGGCCCATGTGCAACCCCCATTCATCATACAAAGAGTAACTCTTAGTCATACATTTGGAGCACAAACAGTTCACCATTTGAAATAAGCACCGAAATGCAACTGTAGGCACACCAGAAACGAAATGCCTGTGCATTCATTTCATGGTCTATCCTAGCTCCTTTGCTTATATTATAATAATACAGTCTATATATATATATATATATATATATATACTGTATATATATTGTATATATACTGTATTATTATAATTATAATAAATTCCAGACCAATACATAATCCATGAGTGAGAACATGACACATTCCCACAGCCAAAAGCACTGCATCCCAACCAACCGTTGAACAAGCAATATTTCTGACCTGCATGCATGTGCGGTATAGCACACCTACGGTATAGCACACGCACGCACACACACACACAAACACACTGTCTCTGCTATTATACCAAAGCTGCTCCACAGTCAGCAAAATAATTGGGGAGGGAGTCCCTCATGGTCTCACCCCTCTCACCAACCCCATGCTACAACAGAGGTAAAATGTGTGTGTGTGTGTGTGTGTGTGTGTGTGTGTGTGCGTACATGCGTGCATGCGTGCGTGTGAGTAAGTAATACAGGAGGTGGCCTGAGCCTTTGTTTGACTTGGCCTGTAGTCTGCAGAGACTAGCTGGTTGGCAGGGAAACCATCTGGCCCCCCATATACCCAGCTGCAAAGTCCACATTTGAATGGGAATGTCAAAATTGGCTCCGGGGGGAAAGGGGGGGACTGCATGGGTGCCAATTTAAAATAGCCCATTCTTAATTAGTTAATTATCTCTCCTTCTCAGTGAGCAGCTACAAAGATTCTCTCAGATTTGCTTTGTCAGCTAAACTAGCATTCATTACTGTCCAAATCTTTTATTGTAAAATGTGTCAAATTACAATATGTTAAATTAAATGGAATCATTATTATGTTGAATAATTATACCCCAACTTTAACATGAAATAATCATCTTATTGTCAGCTTGAGCAAATAATGTAACAGAAATTAGATAATCAGTTTTAACTGACATATTTTGCATGCAGAAATATTAATGTATATTTTAAGATACATCATGTTGCATGGGGTTTATAGTGGATACTAATTAGATTAGATGCAGAATTACAACATATTTTATCAAACACAGTGTGCAATGATATCCATGTGTGCTTCATTTGATTCTTTTGAATTAACTTTTCAAGACAAAGATATACATAAATATATGCTCCAGATATACGGTTCCAGGACATGAATCCCTCAAGCCAGATATTGACATTTAACTCTCCATGCTGACATTGTGTACAGAGACAAAGTGATCATAACCTGAGGTGATGAGAAAACGTAGGTGAACTGCATTTGTTCCACCCATCTGAAAAGAGAAGAAAGTCGTTTTGCTTTATTAAATACAAAAGGTATATGGGCTTCTTCCATCTGAGCTATTAATTGTTGAGCCAACTTACTGAAATTGAGTTTGACTGGAGATGCCCATCTGTATGTTCAAACTCTGCAATAACAAATGTAATGTTTATTGAAAATAAAAACTTGTGGAAGTGCACTTAACAAATAACAAAACAAATAACATAACATATGTAGATGCCTCACCCATACCTTTTTCCACAAGAGGTTCAAAATGAGAGGAATTATCTGAGGTATTTTTTTCTACCTTTAACTTCTTGACTGCAAAAAAAGAAACAGTGTAAACAATGTAATATATTGATGCTAGGTACATACACTTTCGAAAAAGATTAAAACAAGTAACAATGTTTTGTTTTGGAAAACAAACACTGTAACTTTTATAACTTATTGGGTCAAAATGTCATTATTACATGATAGCCTACTCTGTGTGGGCACCATAACTGGTGGGCAGTCAAATAAATACACGTTAAAGGGTCGAGGTGTGTGACCAAATTTTAGTGCAGAAAGAGGCTTTACCGCTTTGACTTCAAAAATAGTCAAAAATGTGTAAAGCTGCCTGTTTTGATTGATTGATTGATTTATTGATTGATTGAGCGAAATACCATAATATTAGCATATATTGGCTGAGCATTTCCAAAATAACACCGAAATGTATATAGCATTTTAAATTATGATTTTCGTGCATATGGTACCATTAAACGAGTCTATTGTCACAGCATTAATCCGCGTTGGTTCAGCAAAGCGAATTATGAACTCCTGAGGAAACATCCCAGTGGTCATCCAAAACGTTGACTTGCTTCTGGGAATGAAAGTTGTTGATTAGGCAAAAGCAGCAGTAAAAAGAAGGTGATCTAACGTATAGCCTACTCACCCATCGACAAGATTTTCTGGAGGGTGATTATCATCACTGGATGTAACCAAGACCACTTTTGCACCCAAAGAACTTAAGGAAGAATCTATCATAATTTGCAATATTAAGTTTCAACGTTAGGGATGAGCAACCCGAGAGAAGAACACAGCACTCTGTTCCATCCACTATGCGTTGCCAAGTCAACCAACTTGTCGCAAGACATGTTCGTCATCTATTTAGTAACGCGTCACCATCTGCGACTCACGTTGAAGTGCATTGTAGCAGTTAGCAGTGATAATTCAGCATTTGGTCATGGCGAATGGATTCAAAGATGTGGTTTTTTCCCGTGGAGGGGGACAGGTAAGCTATGAATAACTGGGGTTCTACTGCAAGTGACATTTAGGTCTCACTAAAGTTATGTTAATGGTTCCGTTGGCTAAACACACAACAATAAGATGGATACAATACCAGTTGTGACACTGGCTAGCCCACAATATATGAGCACCACACACTAGTACCGGTACAAGTGTGAATGTGCGGGGTCTTGATTCAGGGTTACAGTAAACACAGACCACACTCTGTACCGATAGATACAGTGTGGTAAATCGTTTATACTTAGGCCAAGATCCAAGTGTAACTGAATCTCTGGTTTGTTGTCAACAGCAAAAACTTTTATTTAACATTTTCAGAGTGATGATTCTGATATATGGGATGACACAGCATTGATAAAGGCTTATGACAAAGCAGTTGCATCTTTTAAGGTAAAGTGTTCAAATTACAGAACCTGTTTCATATTATAATAATAATAATAATAATAATAATAATAATAATAATAATAAACAAAACATCTGACATTTCCATTGACATCCTAATAGAAATGCCATACTGTGCATAAGTAACATGTGCAATTTAAACACTTGACATCTTTTGACATCTTGTATGGCCTCACTAACATTGATTATTATTTTGATTTACTTTATTTATGCCAGACTGCTCTAAAGGGTGAAGAAGATGAACCCCAGACCTCTGAGAATGACCACCCAGGAAAAAAACGGAAGAACAACAAAAAGAATCTAAGCCGAAAAAGAGCTAATGCACCACCAGATAAAGAGGTTGATTATACATTATTCTGTGTGTAATCAAAGTGAAATCTTTCAAAGCAACACAGGTTTTAAACAACCTTCTATGACAAATATTATTTGACAAGCATCCTACATCTTGGATTAGCCTGGATCTAATCCCTGTTAGGGAAACTGTGAATTTAACAATAGAATAACCGTTTCTGTGTTTGTGTTGTTCAATGATCCAGACCATATAGCATTTAATTCAACCCAGATCAGTTTCAATATATGGTTACAATAAATTGCCAAAAAATATATATGTAAGATTAGGCTATGATTTGGCTAGAGGATTTGCTATTATGAACTAACACTTTGTCCTATGTCACAGTGGCAGGTTGGGGATTCCTGCAGTGCCTACTGGTCAGAAGATGGACAACTGTATGCAGCCACTATCTCCTCTATAGATATGAAAATGGGTACTTGTATAGTTACGTATACAGACTATGGCAATGGGGAAGAGCAGAATCTCCAAGACCTTCTCTCAGAAATGTCTGAGGTTGAGGAAGAAACAAATGTCAAGGTATGGTGGCAAACTGAGACCCTGGCGCCTCAGATGTATAATTAGTTTAGGGCCCAATAGTCTTTTATTTCCTAAAACTAAATCCAGTATGTATTGGAATTTAGAAAAATATGGCCAAAATATTTTTTGATAGTTTGTGTTTTTA
>JAOEGT010041681.1:0-38687 GCA_025447795.1 Speoplatyrhinus poulsoni | reverse complement strand
TGTTCCAGGCGCCCCCCCCCCCCCCCCCCCCCCACCACCACTCTCTAGGAAAAGTAAAGTGACTTCAAACAGATGAAGAGATGCATTCCAGCTTCCATGCAAGCACACACACAAGCGCACACAGACACACACCAACACACACCCCCACAGGCACACAAACACACAGCTGGACCAGCAGGGGGCTGTCTCACCAACATCCGTGGGGGACACGTAGACGGCCCTGGAGCGGACAGGGCCCAGCTCCGAGGGCACCTCCAGCCACACCTTGTAGCAGTTCATCCTCAGGGGCTGGATGGTGCAGCTCCTCAGCCTGTCACTGGGCCTGCCCGGCGGGCACGCAGCCTGCCCCGCCCCCCCCACCAACACCATCACCTCCTCCCCTACCACTCCGCCGATGCCGGCGCGCTCACGCTCCTCCATCACCTCGCACGGCACATCTGCCCACCTGGACAGAACGTGGAAGGAGACCGTGAAGGGCTGGTCGAAGGCAGGGGGACTTGGCCAAGCGGCAGCCGGGAGAACCATTGCTCCAATGAGCCATTAGCTAGTTATGTGTTTCATTACAGCTGCTGTCCTGGCCAGTACTGTGCTGTTATGAAGGCAGTTAAGATAGCACCTACTGTAGTAAAAATGCTCCAGCCTTACTGGTATGTTCTGCGGGAAAGGTTTATTACTCTTAGTAAGTACAGCTAGTTTATAAGTACGTGGTTATGGCATTGGTGTGTGTGTGTGTGTGTGTGTGTGTGTGCGTGCGTGCATGCATGCTCACGGTCACCTGGATAAGAAATTGAGCGTAGTCCATGGGACCTTTTCCCAACTGCAGGTCATAGCATCAATATCGCCATTGGTCTCACAGCTTATGTCAATGGCTGCACCTAAAGGAAGAGAGAGAGAGAGAGAGAGAGAGAGAGAGAGAGAGAGACAGACAGAGAGACACACACAGACACAATGGCTCATTTTTTATTTAGGTACCTTTGTATTCAAAATATTTACAGTATGTATTTAACCACAATCAGACTAACAGACATTGTGATTTAACCATTTAACATAATGAATACTTAGATTAGTCCCAAGCACACATAACAACCAGGGCAGGACAGGATGACATGGAATACCGGGCCATCGTCACTCACCTTCTACATAGATCTGGCTGTATGGCAGGTTCCACGTCTGGGTACACTGTAGCAGATCATACATCCTCTTCTGTGACGGAGCAAACGTTACCTGGCTGACCTGAAGGTTTAAACAATAATGAAGTAAATAATGAATGACATTACATTTACGACTGACTCATCTTGTTTAATAGTAGTGGTCCGTTCAACATACTACAGCCCAGTTTTTTAACCTAGCGTTTAGTCCACTGCCGTTGGCATTCACTGAACATGTAACAAACGTTCCACCATCTTGAACGTACGGATAGAGTTCTATGTTGTTGCTGCCCATTTTTATGCCATGTCCTAACCTGATTGGCTATCTGAGTGGGAGTGGGCGGGTAAGCTAGAGATGATTGGCTATCTGAGTGGGAGTGGGCGGGTAAGCCAGAGATGATTGGCTATCTGATTGGAAGTGGGCGGGTAAGCCAGAGATGATTGGCTATCTGATTGGGAGTGGGTGGGTAAGCCAGAGATGATTGGCTATCTGATTGGAAGTGGGCGGGTAAGCCAGAGATGATTGGCTATCTGATTGGGAGTGGGCGGGTAAGCCAGAGATGCTTGAACACAATACAGAAATTATGTCACACCTGGGTTGGGAACCTGGGAACGTTGAAACTGTTTAGAAGGCACTTTAAAAAAAAACTTGGCAATGAATTGGATGAACCATCTGGTCGTTTTGGCTGTCGGCACAGCTAAACAACACCCATATAGCTATCAGCATGACGCTCATTGGAAAGATCAGTTGCTACTCGGACACATTCAAAATGATTCCGAGGCTTTCCAGACTGATTCTCACGGCAAAATTAAACTGAAGCTAGAAATACAGCCTACTTGAATATTTACAATAGGGAACATTTAACAAACAATAAATACACACACAAGCGCATACATTAAGAGAGGTGCTCACCCATTGGTTTACCGAGCTATACTGGCTGTGAGGGAGCTGATCTTTCATGTTGCGCAGCCAGACAGCTGTGTTGGCATTGGTTCTGTGGTCATTGAACACACAATACACTGTGATGTTCTCCCCTGGCCGCACGACTGCCTTCTCTGGTATGTAGCTCACGACTGGACGGAGCAAAAGACAGGCATGCATACGTTGTTAATACAGGATAATTGTGTTGTTCTTTGATTTTAGGTCTTAAAGGTGGAGTCACCAGATTGTAAGCTAATACTTGTTCTGTAAAATACAGTAAATATCTCCTCACGGTGCACTGGCTGTCTGTTATGTGTGTGCGTGCGCTGAAAAGAAATCTGGTTTTTCTACACAGCCCAGGCTATGGGAACACAAACACAGTGGTGCAGGTCGCACCACAAAACACTATCCCAGCAATGGCGTGTCCAATGTGTGGGGCGTAGCTTCTGAGGTATGTTATGGTATTGAAGAGAGAGGAGTTTTGGTTTTGAATTTCATTTTTGTTGGTATTTTCAAATACGAACAATATTTCTCCAGACTCCAACGTTAAGATAGCACACATTCTATTCTATTGGCCTACTCAGCATAGTATATATAGTACAGCAGTACTATTGAGAAATCAAATGGCACAAGGGAAATAGACGATACATTTTCTTATCCTTTCCATGGACATTTGGAAACTTTTAACAGTCCTGGCCACCATTGCCTTTCCTTCGAAATTCATAAAAACACAATGTCACGTAAAAAACTTGGACTCAGTTATAGACAAGGCTGATGATTTAAAAAAATCTTATCTTTAGACCATTCTTGCTTACATCAAAGTATTTGAATGTCTTTATGAATGTATAACATTGTCTGACTATCAAATCTGTGCTGCTTGTAATAGTCAGTCCGATGTTTATTGTTTTCTTGTCGGTTTAGCCGACGCACAACAGCAGCAGAAAAGACCAAGACAACCAAACACCTTCAGACACCTGGAACATTGTCCTGCACATTCCATTGTCAAATGGGCTGATTCACATGAAAATGTTTCGCAATTAAAGTTTTGCATGAACAATGCCAGGGACTGTGGTGACTCAAAAAAGTTTTGGTGTCTGCAATCTAGCTCCCTTCTCAGAGAAAAACCTGTAGCCCCTTTAGACTAGTGGCCTTGGAAACGTCCATATTGAGCCTGCATTGTGAAAAGAAATACTGTATGTCTAAGCTTCGAGACTGGGCATTCAATGTCATGAGAGATTCAGTGCAGACACTTTTAATTAAAAGAAGAGGTTACACTTTATGGAGAAAAGATATCACTGCAAACTTAACAAATAAACATAAACAGTAATCTCGAACATGTACAGCCAGTGAGGAAATAAGCGTAGCCTACTGTATGTATAGATTAGAACATTTCTTACATCGTGGAGAGAGATTTAGAGCACTTATTGTCATATGTAATGAAACCAGGTGAGGGAGAGGAACAATGCATGCAGACAAACTTTCCAAACCTTTGGCAAATGAACGAATAGGCATTAAATTACTTTAAATGGCATTTTGCAGACGCTTTTATTCAAGGCAACTTACAGTAAGCCTACTGTACATTTTCAAGTATTAAAGAGAAGATAGAGGTTTGGCATATTTTTCAAGCAGGTAGACCAGGCATATCTTTTCGTTCACATCTGACACCATTGCTCTTAAATATACACAAGTGCACAAGTACTGTTCTGCTCAAACACCTAATGTAATAACACACACTAAATGAGGCTAGATGCCAATCAGTTCTGTTACAGAGACACTATGGCAGGGAAACGCCCTGATTCTAGCTTAAAGAGCCTCTTCATTTGGGAAATAGGGAGACATACTGAATGTTCCCCCAAGCAAAGCCAGACAAGCTGGTATCTCTCTAATTGTCATATGTTTTCACTATGTAAACAGTACAATGTGTGTTATTAGAGTGTATATAAAGAGTATTATAATACAGTATGTTTGCTTTATATGTGATGTTAATGGGTTGATTATAAAGCAGCATACCATTATAAAACACAAATATACATTGGATTGAGAAAAAGATTTAGGAATTGACGGCTAGATATTATCCTTTCACTACTTTGATACACATTCACTTTCTGGCTAACCTCTGAATCTGACTATTGAGGACAACTCTGTTGAATAAATTCTCATTGAGTCATGATGAGTCGCAATGTAGGTTGGCAGTTTTATAGCGTTCTACTGACGTTTCACTAAATCTACCTGGGAGATAATCAAGGTCACTAATCCACAACTAGTACTGTAATTCATCAATTTATTCATGCACTAAATGGTCGTACAATAGTACAGTAGAATGCTAACATGTATGAGAATGAACAAATGAATACAATTAAATTAAATTACACAGAACCTTTCAAATAACAATTGAACGCTAATGCAATGCTAATATACTGTATGGTTCACTCCCATTTACAATTACAGGAACAGGATACTCTCTGCACTCAGAGCTCCTCAAGATTCTAAGATGCCTAGACAATAATTATTATTATGAAACTTAAGGCTTTCTTAAACATTTGTACATTACAGTAAGGTACATTACTGTAAGGTAGCAAAATAAATCTGGCATATTTGCATTGGTTGGAGATTTTATCTATAGACTGTAAGACTCTAGATATACTGACTCCTTCGTGGATGGCACTAGACTTTCTCTTTGTGTAGTTTGTTTTTATTTGAGCGCAAGGAAAAGGGAAGAAGTTAGTCATTCTGGAAGTGTGGAAGTATTTGATTGAAATAGGCCTAATAGTAAATAATAAATAGTACATAAAACGTGACTATAAAACTGTACATGTTTTTGTGCGTTTATAGTCCATCAATAACTACAAAACCAGAAGCGGAGACAGGTGTCCTTACTGTGCAGGTAGACATGGTGAGGCTGGCTCCATTCACTCCACAGGGCAGCAGGCTGGGCGGTGCTGACGCAGCGGGCCTGGACTGTGTAGTTCAGCTTGGCCTTCAGGTCTAGCGACACGCTGCTGAACCCCCCAGGCACAGGCACCACCTGTGGAGAGCACAAGCTAAACACATACACCCTGTAATGTACATGCACGCTGGCATGAACACACACAAGACCCCTTTGGAGTCTTGCATGGGCTATTTAAGCCATATTTGAATACCTTTGGCTTTAAATACCACATAAATAAATGTTTACTGTGACAATGTTTATCTTTTTTTTTCACCACGTATATTACTTGATCATTCTTTTTTCACATTTACATACTTTAAAAAGCATATTGGACCCAAAAAAGAAACAAAAAATCATAACCATAAAATCTGATTAAGTTAAATCATAATATTTAAATTAATCCTTTGCGCAAACTACATCCTTTACCTTTAGCTGCCACCTAGATGGTCTGAGATGTATACCTACAGTAATAACCAATATGTAACACCTACTGTAAATGCAGGAGATTACAGTACACGGTTACAGTGCACTTACAGTACGTTGTAAAGCGTGCAATGGCTGTGCTCCAAATTCTGATTACATTTACATTTACGGCATTTGGCGACTTACATGTAGTACATTTGTCAGTACTTGGACAGGTTATATACCAGCAATTATAAGCAACCAATAATTTAAATAGAACAAATGCAGAATAATAATGCCATCGTACCTATTACCACGTAATCAACATAGAAAACGCAATAGGTAATGGCCTAGCTAATAAAGTGCTTAAATTACTTTTTATTTTTTTATTTTTTGAATAGAGAGAGATAAGAGCATGAGAAGTAAGTGCAAGATTTAAGAGCATTAGAAGTTAAGGGGATTCAAAGACGAGACTCTTAGATAGGAGAGAGTGCTAAGAGGTGGTGAGGTCGCTGGTCAAGGTATCAAGGTGGATTGTGAAGAGATGTGTCTTGAGTCTCTTACGGAAGATGGGTAGTGTTTCCGCAGTGGCTGAAAGCTCGTCCCGCCACTGTGGTACCAAGACAGAGAATAGGCGAGACTTTGATGAGCGAGTCATGAGGCCTCTTAACAGTGGCATTTGCCAGTCAGCCAGCCGAGGTGGTAAAATGGCCAAGGTGATTAAAATGGAAGATTAGTTGTGATTAAAATTGCTGTTATTTTTCTCTCCCGTTAAAGTCAATATATTTTTGCCATCGATTATTAGAGACATAGTTATTATGCGATATATTCATCTCTTAATTTTACAAGGAGCGGCATTCAGTGAATATAAATTCACGATTCCCTAAAAAATACACCTCCCATAGTTGTGTGTGTGAAGTCACGTTCTTTCTTTAAATATCGTTCATTACAGTGTGATGCTCGGGCTCCGCTTGCTGTCTACGTGTTTCACACACAATGCAGAATGGGACCGGAGTCTGGGTTTACCTGCCAATCTGGATGTGTACTGTTGAACGAGTGTCGGACCTCACAGCTCACAGCCAAACGTGAGGAGACGCTCCATTGCAGAATCAGCTGTCCATCAATGGTCTGAAAGTGTGTCAGATTAACTGGTGGACTTGGTCTGTCTGTAGAATAAAATGCATGCGAAGATGCACACTAATGAGATGCCTCCTCATACAGTATGTACACAAACAAATGTTATGTAATTAATATAATCTAATCGTGATTGTAATTCACTATAGAATCATGTAATGACCTGTAATGACATGACATTCAGACACACATTGTAGGCCATTAAATTATAACAATGATTTTAATGTGAGATTTCAAGGTCCACTAAAATGTGAGTATATCTTGAAACATTATAGTCAAGTCAAGTCAATTTTATTTATATTTATATATTTATATATCACTTACCGGGAATTCTGAGCAGGACGAATGGGGTAGTAGCATTGGAGAGGCCAGCAGTTACCGCGGCGACAGAGCTTGAGTTATCACCGAGAGCAAGAGAGCACACGACAGAGTCCTTTCCCTCACAGACAACGGCAGAGGCTGTCCAGACACTCTCATTCATCACCGCTGTGTCGTCTTCCCAGGTCCTGGGGTGGATAGAACAGGCACCGATTAAAGGCAGCGCCAAGTCAAGTTAAGTCATTCTCAAGAATGAGTTTATTTGAACTTCAATCAAATGAACTCCCTCAGAACCGCCAACTAGGGCTGGCCCCAAATATTAGATTATTCAGGTATTCCTTCGTTGGGTATGTATTCAATTTAAATATTGGGATTCGAGTATTCGTTTTTTCACATTATGCATGGATGTTTTCCCAGTAATCCCTACTGTCTCCCTATAAACCCACATTGTTGAAATGTAATTGCCTGTCCTACACTGTGTCATCAACACAATTTATTGCAATTAGCTCTGTTTGTAAGAAGAGAGCGAGGCTATTCATTCAACACACACTCTTATTGGCTAATACAGGAGGTTTGAGCGCATGGCTATGTGTGCTCACTTAAGATAGGAATGGAAGATTACTTGTATTGTGATACTTCTTAATTATAGTTGAGTATTTTCAATGGTGTTTCTGAAAGAGTATTAGAATACTTGATCGGAAATACCATCAAGTATTCGAAACCTGTAAAATGGTATTCGGGACAGCCCTACCTCCAACCCACACATTGAAACACATTACGAGGCCATCTAACCCTATACAATACCGTAAATCGCTTTCACACACAATTACAATTAGTTTCACTATGGCTCTTCAAAATACGTAACCAAGATCAATCTTAACACCGAAAAATATAACTATACAGAATATAAAATATATACTATCTGCTACGGTGTATATAGACTGCCTATAATTAATGAAAATGTTCAAACAAATCATCCATCATAATACTGTTTATGCATACTTTTGGAAAACAGGAAAACTAAATGTAATGAATTGAACCCTGCTAAAAAAAAAGGCCACCCAAACAGGATTTGAACGGTCTCTGTCTCTCTTCAGTGCAATATCACACTAGGAAAAGCTCCACCGCTCTTCTCCCCATGTGAAAGCCCAGTGTGTGAAATGAAATGTCAAACACACACACACACACACACACACACGCACACACACGCGCGCGCACACACACACACACACACACAAACACACAGCAGTCCACAGATGGAGTTTGCAGACACTGACTCACAAACAATCACTTGCCGTGGGCAAAAGCATGGCAGGTATACAAACAGTATTATGAGGTAGCCGGGTTCATACTCACTGGAGTCGCCTCAAACTAATAGCCAGGAAGCCATCTTGCACCGTGCCTGAAGGCAGGGTGTGAAATTTAAGGTCACAAATTAAGTGTTCACGATTCTCATCCACTCTGCACATGATCCTCAAGCAGGTGTCTGCAAAGAGATTTAGGTGGCAAGTTTAGTACCACCAGCAGAGCCTTAATTGCACACACACAAACAAATATCACTTAGAGGTAATGAGGACTTCGGAGAAAATGCCTGCGTAGAAATATTCTGAGAACTAATATTTGGAATATAATTTGGAATCTGTTTGTGCATTCAGTCCACAGCACATCTGCCAGATTTGAGTATTGAATAAAGATAGCTCATATTTATCTGCATTGTGACTCTATAGTCTATACAATGAGCCGTAGAGTATATTCACGTTCATCAATATGAATAATGGGTTTAGCTATAGATGTACAAGCTCATCACAGCTATTAGAAATATATTTTAGAATTAAAAGGAAATGTATTGGTCCCTGCAAGGAAATTCAGGGGTTACAGCACGTCCACAATCAAATCAACCTTCTCCTTTTTCTTGTTTGTGTGTATGTGTGTTTTGAATTGGTTTAAATGCCACACCGAGCCATTAGTGGGGACAGAAACACCCTTTATTCTCCAAGTTAAATATAATTGCCCTGATTTGGACCTGGCAGGGCTTGGCTAATGGCCATTGATTAGGCTGCATTATTGCACCCAAACAATCGATCCAACAGACAAATCGTCCTCCGTGCTGTCTCGATAAGCCCTTTGCAGCCTGTATGTGTATATCTACTAAACAAAGACTACACCTCGCTTTCATGGAACTCTCTGTGCTTTCTAAACTCAAGGACTCTTATGTAGGGCACTTATGTAGTGTACCGTACTGTCTGGTAAAGGGATGTAAATACAGTAAAAACCTCCCTAGATTGTCTTGAATTGAGTGTCTTCCCTCTGGTAGGAACGAACAAGAACCTTTTACATAGGAAGCACCCACTGAGATTGTACATACTGTACTCTACGTTTCTATATTTTATTTTATTTTTTTCAGTAGTATATTGTAAGTGAATATCACATTTAAACAGCAATGAAAATTAGGACTTAGCATTAGCCCGCATCCAGTATCCTAGCATTCTCCGACCATTTCCTCAAATAATTTGAGTATGCAATGTACAAATAAATGTATAAACACAGTTATACTTCACTGTATACCTCCACTGGGTCCACCATCTATTTGAGGGTGTGAGGTCATACTCCTGTAGTGGCACCGCGTGTAGTGTGGGTGATGTGCATCAGTCCTGTTGCTTGCGGTTCTCCTCCCCTCCTCCGCAGAGAGCTGTGCTGAGTCACAGCACAGCTCGTTTTGCCAGGGTAGGGCCACAGTGCCCCCGGCTGCAGACTGTCCTTCCTCTGGCTCCAAACACAAGGCACCTGGGAAAACAAGCCATGTAAACCATGGCCACACATTGTATAGACACTGAATGGACGCTGGAAAGAGCCATGAAGATACCCTGGTTGCATGGTGGCCTGGGGCAACCGTCTGACTAGCATCTGGCAGTTCTATCTGCTATAGTCACTTTATGTTTTGTCAACTCTACATTGTATGATAAGGCCATCCAGCAACAGCGTCGTGAAGTGATCTTTTACTAGTGGCATAACAGACAAGTGTTATGGCATATATGGTGAGCATTTCAGGCTAACAGACGTGCTAAATGCCAGGCTGAAATGCCAGTCCATTGCCTGTATTCTATTAGCCTGGATCTGCCTGACTAAATACTCTCAGCTCAATTTTCGCTGCGATGACCTGTTTGCTTTAGCGTTCGCACAGCCACACTGTGTGTTTTAAATTTGTGGTAGAGCTAGATGGGATGTAAACAGTTGTAGCAACCTGATTGGTTAAAGGCTGCCCAATAGTTTCAAAATGTACCAGATGGAGCGTGCCCAGCATTCTGGGTGTGGTAACACAAAGCTAGTATTAGATACAGTACTCTGAATTCAGATGCTGTCTCCAAAATTATATGTAAGACAAAGTTCTTTAGTACTTTCTGTTCCCAGAAGAAGAATTTTGCAATGTTAACCGTTTTCCTGTACTGTAGGAATCTGCACTTTAAAAAAAGCAGAAGTAATTCTTATCTCTGGAAAAGATTAAAATGAAAGTCTCTCTTTATCTCTCGACCATACAGCTGTTGATCATGTAATAAAGCCCAAGTTGAACGTTTCATGGTTTTGCACAAACAAAGTGTCATCAGCACCTATATGGTTTGTTCATAGTGGCATGTACTGTCCACAGAGCTGTGCATAGAGGAAATCCCACCAATCCCATATTTATGGTGTTTCATTCATTCAAGTTAACGGTAATATCCAAGTGCTCCTTTCCAGTAGATCTGTATCACAGAGATGATGTGAGGGTATATACTCAGACTCAGTAATACAATAAACCTACACCATCATTTAAAAGTCACATATTCAATAACTGGACAGGAATTTGAGATCTAAGGGTTTAAGGCTATGTCCACACGTACACTGCTAAATTTTAAAACAGGGTTTTTTCTAATTCATTAAAAAAATTATCACCAGCACGTTTTAAAAACGTATGTTTACACAGAAATGCAGACAGGTCAAGAGCATGCCAAGCCAGCAGCCGGCGATACCCTTTAAAGCCGTTTTGGCCAATCAGAAGCCTGACTTCTGGTTCTGAAATGTTGTCAGTGACCTCCATAATGCATTCTGAACATCTGCTCTGCTCGTCATTATAGTTTGATAGTAACTGTATGTAAACCATGATGTAAACATGTAAAAAGTCCCGTTAGCAAGGTTAAAACGAACACAGTTTTGCCTACGTCTGCCATTGCTCAAACATCACGCATGTAAACCAAAGAGTTTAGAATTATAGAAAGATTTAGCATTATAATGCATTTCAATGGAACGCTTCTGGTCCGAGAAAAGTCAACCCCCTTCTTTCAAATATCGAATGTTGAAGTTCCATCTGTTGGGACATCTCTGTTAAATGATATTCTCTCTGATGTAAACAGTGATCAGCGCACATCAAACAAAAGACTGGCACACAAACTGATGTTACAAGCCCAAAACTCTGTTTTACCTGTCTACACGTGAACGCAGAGGATGGAGTATCTTCATCCAGGCAGTTTTGCTAAACATTTGGTTTTAGTGGTCGGACGCACCGTTTACATGTGAATGAAAGGCTGTGTGATATAGACATAATGTTATGTCACTGATACTTGCGGAGTTTGTTGTTGATGTATATTTTTAATCAAAGCAGCAATAGGCTACTATGTTTTCCAGTCATAAAACATTTAACATGTTCTCAACTGCTAAAAGTGGATTAATGATTGTTCAATACAGGAAAATATCATCATATCATGTATACTTTTTAACATAAAAGAGAAAACTCTCTCTTTCCAGCAAAGCAGTGACTGAGCTTTACTTTACAGACAAAAAGCTTGAATTTAAAAACAACTTGATAACTCACTCTGGGAGATCAGGAGCACAGACACCAGGCATGTGAACATTGCAGACCAACTCCTGTAGGGAGAAAGAGGTATGATAAAAGAAGAGTCACACATAATAATAATAATAATAATAATAATAATAATAATAATAATAATAATAATAATAATAATAATAAATAATAAGAATAAAAATAAAAATAATAATAATACATAAAAAATATAATAATAATAAAATAAAATAAAATATGCAGAGAGAGAATTATAGATGAGAAAGAAAAACAGAATAATAAGAGTATGAGAGGGGTGATATGAGGAGTGAGAGAAATGTCACAAAATCATTTAATATTGGTGTGATACTGTAAAATGTGTAAATATCACAATATTTATGTTGCATAACCAACAGTACATAAATGCTGGAGTCAGCTATATTGGAGAAGGATTGTTGATATTTGAACTCTATCAAAACAAAAACACCTCTCTCCTTTCAATGCAGGTGCTCCCTCAAAAGCATCGCTGCCCGCATGGGCCGCGCATGGGATAGTGCTTTGTGGTGCGGTCTGCTACACCACGTCGGTTGGATTCCCAGTTACATAGCCAGGGCATAGTAACACCAGATTGATGTTTTCACTGCGCACACAGAATGAACAGCTAGTGAGATATTCACGGAATTTGACAAATAGTGTATTATCTTACAAACGCTGACTCTCATCTTTAAGTACATTAAATCACTACATTTTTAAAGTGTTAGTAATACAACATTAGCTCAAACTGAAAATGTGAGAGCTGAACTGAGAGAGGCACTGCATTGTGACGCAACAGCAGAGGATTCTGGGTAGGTACATCCTGTCACAACTCCTATACGGCGTACAGTAGAGTGTTGGTGTGCCAACTTCTCCTTAGGCATATTACTGACTCATCTACCAAGTAAAACCTCACCCATGCAAGGCCATACTAGACAAAAGACAGTGGTTTTCAGGAACCTGTGCTCTATGCAAACTTTGCATGACACGATCCATTACTGTAAATCACCTCCTACACTACACCCCAACCACAGTACCTAAATTATGTTAGACCCACCAGCCTATATATCATTGAAATAAAGGTAATTTCATGTTTATGTCTGAATTATCCTGAGGTAAAATATACTTAAATTTTTTCACAGACTAGTGAGCATGAATTGGCTGTGATGAAGATGACTAGGGAGAGGGTGGAGATAGTGTGTGTAAAGAGAGATAGAGATAGTGTGTGTAAAGAGAGAGAGAGAGAGAGAGAGAGAGAGAGAGAGAGAGGGGGAGAGGGAGAGAGGGAGAGAGAGAGAGAGAGAGAGAGGGAGGGAGTACTAATTCTGATTAAAGGATAATGCCATATAGGAACATACAATAAAGCAAGAATGGGAGAGATGGAGTTTTGCAGTCTAAGACGCTATTTTTAAAATATCTTGGAAGAACGCACAAAAGGATCAAATTATTTTGCCTTTGACTGTTGAAACTAAAGACCTCGACGGAAAAAGTCTGCTGAACATACTATACTGTAGGTCTATGTATTTACTTAAAATACCAGTTCACTGTTTGCTTCACTCTGATACAGCAAACACCATTGGAGAAAGCCTGGTGCAGAACATCTTGTATCCACTCATGCCTGCTTTCTCATCAGCTCAACGCCATGAGGGTCATTTCCACACCAGAATGCACGTTTAGGTTATTCAGTTGTCTTTCCACCTCAAAGGCCATGGTTGCATGAGATAAGGATCTCCATTACCTTCAACTGTGTTTGACCAACAGCCTCTGAGCAGCGGTGTATTCAGAATCAGCGAACAGAAGCAAGTTCACAAGTACTGTAGCTTTTATATATTTTCAGAAAGATTTTCATAATCAAATGTAATTGCACTGTTTACCACATGATGCTTAAGTTCATTCATATGTAATATTTTATTTGAATGTGGGTCCAACCTTTCCATGCCTGCATTCACTGATTTTCATCCGGATAAAATAACAAAAAAAAAAAACAAGAACTGTTGAAGGTATTAATTAGGCTAGATATGTTGCAATGCATCCTAATGGTCACATCACAGGTTGCACATCAATGAATCCTTGTTCTATGCATCAAAATAAAAACAGTTTGTGAAAAACAGAACCATGGACAGCTGCCATGTTAACACCTGTACGTGTGCACACGCATATGTCATCATCCCATAAAAACAACAGAAGTGACCAGTGTAGGCATATGCACGCCATTTCTGAAACAAAACACTATAACATCGATTTATATTCACAACATCAGAATTCCTCTGTGCCGATATAAACAACACGTGTGTGTGTGTGGGCGTGTGCGTGTATGTGTCATTTAGGCTACATATTAAAAGGTATCACATGGAAAACAATTGTGATTAACTTTGACATTAATACAACAACAATAAGTGGGCTTTTGGTGCCAAGAAATACAGTAAGCTACAGCGTATAGGCCTACACACTGTATATTTTGATGGATTTAATATAGCCATATGGCCATAGCCTATTCATTCGCATTGGGGGAAATATTCTGAAATAAATAAATAAATTGCCAAACCATCAGACTCTCAGGAATGAGTTCTGTGTGCCCAAAGGGATTCCACACAAGACCAACGATTCATTCTGATCTGGCTGACTCACATGTTCTACCAGTGCGGGCTTGCTTGCTTACATCACCGGCTGAAAAACTGCAGACAAGTTGCCCTAGGTTGAATCAAAGTATAACTTACTGTAAGCTGGCAAGGCCTGAAACGGCCAACTTGTCTCGAGTAGACACCTCAACAAGTTCAGAGTACCTATAGTGAAAAGTAAATGTGTCTTTATTGCGACCTGTAATAACGATATGTGTGAAGTACTGGTCTAATGGAGAAGTATGGGCTGGAGGAGACGCGGATTTCTACATTTGAAAACTGCATTGAGGCTGGTACCCTCTTCGCAAGCACCTGTGAAGTATTTGGGAATGCGCGTATATAAGCTTTTATTTTTTAGCAACATCATCAGCAGTGGAATCGGTCGACTCTAGATATATACTATAGTACATCAGCAAATTAATCTAAAAGTAGCCTAATTTGGAATATGAATATAGTATACAGTAGGGTGCTTACTTTGGTACTCCGTATGGCTATAGTTTGCCTTTCTTGACCTATATGCGCACAGCTGCGTTCAGGTAGAAGAAATCTGGTCCGGGTCCAGCGCGCCTTTATCCCAACGAGCGCAACGCGTGACTCAACTCCTCTTCAGCTACAACGTTGATCTTACTTATAATGCGTTCCCGTCATGTAAGTTGCGTTTTTCCCTTTAGCGGAACATGTGATAGCTCCGCGCCGGAGAAACTGGGGCGGAATTACAGAAGCGGGGAGAGAGATTCGATTCTCCGCGCTGGGAGACGGTGACGTCACATAAGACAACCCTTCCTCCATGTATAGTCTGTTTTAACATACATTATAGCCTCAAGTATCATTTGGTCCCTCCTTACTACTCTTCATCTTTTTCTTCGTTTAGTTTTTTTTACACCCTTTGCAGGTTGCGCAATCTCATTGCTCATATAGCAGTTGGCTATATGAGTGAGGACGTATTAGGCTACATTATACAGTCGCCTATCTGAGCAGTATCACCATACAGTAGAATGATGTAATGTGTTTGTAATGTGTTTGTAACCTATAAGCTAGGAACCTGATAAAAGATACACACGGATAACATTTTTGGAGCTTTAGCAGTAGTGGTGTTTCACATGTACTGACTCACCCCTCTTTCCGTCACTATCTGCTGAAAACCCACTCAGAAGACAAACGTTTTGCCAAACATATGGTAAACTACAGTAGTTATTTGGCTCCAGTGGATTGCAGTGCAAGCAGAAGCTCAAATGGCTATAGCCAGCTTCATTCACACTGTTGCTAACATATACCGGTAGGTTACAAATACTATCATTTTGTTACTTTCTGACAGTTGTTTACAGTACAAGGTTAGCGCTAAAGCAGGTCCTGTCAAACGCTGCATGTGGTGTGTGTATATAGCCTGTTATGCATGTGTGCATTTCTTTCCCCACACAAAAGTCGTTTCTCTCAATTGAGGGATTTCACAGTAAATGCAGGCATGACAAACATGATAGGACCCATTACTATTCTGTTACAGTATGCTGCCATATCCTAAAACAATCTTAACGAAGTGTTGAACTGCAAGGCAAGATGAATGAGAGAGAGAGAGAGAGAGAGAGAGAGAGAGAGAGAGAGAACAAATATGTTCAGCACAGTGACCTGATATACATCTCCATGCGCGTCATCAGGAAGACCCATCATTGTACTTTTATGGCCCACTGGTTTTTATAGTTAGGAATTATGCCCCTTATTGTCACCAGCTTGGCAGGGTCTCCATGCATTAGCTGTTGAAGTTGAATCAGCATTTTCGTCTTCACACGTAAAATCTCTCAGCAGAGTTGAGCAGAAGCAAAAGAAAAACACAGTCCCAGGACGTTGCCACTGAGAGGTGCATTATTTTTCTTTTTTATCATCTGTATCAAGGACATGTCACCTTGCTTTTCATGTGTAAATATATCCAATGGTATAAGATGTGGAGGACAAAATATAATCCAGTTGAATACATTATTCCTCCATATTCGGCACTACAATGTGCAATCACATCAGAATATCATATTTGTTATATACAATATATACTATGCAGTATATCAGAATATAAAAGGGTTTATTCACAAGCGGCTTCATGAAAATTATTTCAGTGTGTTTTAGGCACATGCACAAATGAACAAGCATTCAAGTAGGCCTACTGGCAGAATGACAATGGTGGGTGCAACAACCCGAGGAAGAAATCTGAACGAATACAGAAAAAAACGACCACAAACAAAGGTTTGAGTTAGTGTTTAAAAGCACATAGGGCCACAGCATTCACTAGGGGGCGCTGGACGCTGTGTCAGTCAGACAAACCCTCTTCCTCGCATCTTGGGGGGTGAAACCACAATATTCAAGATGAATTCAAACACTTGCATTCATGTTTTACACACACTAAAACATATTGACTGGGATACTTGAAAAGTAGACTACACTCCCATTGCCTTTCCCTCATAAAAAACAAATCTGCTTTAATTATGTGTTATTGTTATCTGTTGTTCACAGCTGGATCATTCATTCAGCCGGGAGACTTTCCTGCTAGCTGATGAATATATTCATTGTTGGGTTTCTGGTTTTTGTTAGCTGATTAGCATTATTATTATTATTAGCACTGTGAAGTAAATGCACTCTTTAGGTGCGGTGATAGGTCATATTCTCAAGCCAACTTGATCATGGAGGGTTTCACGTCAGACGGAGACAAACGCACGACTTTAGCATTCTCCCTGCATTTCAAAATGACATCATCCTCCCTCAGTGACATCATCCCACCGTGTCCGCAGGAATGACATCACTCCTGGTTTGTACTCCTGCTGCAAGGAAGCATGACTGCGTGTGTAGAAGCTGATTAAAGATTCATGAACGTCTTTATCCCGTTTGAAGTGCAAAGCAGCAAAAGACGCTTTCTAAATCCAGTGGGACCTTAGAATGAGTCACCATTGCAGTGTTTAAACCCTCTATTCAGTCACAGTAGGTGATGTGAAAAGAAACAAATATCTTCTGGGGGAGTTTAAAACTCATATACTAGCCTGTATACTAACGTACAGAAACTCAAACCTTGTGTTAACCAAAAAACAGACCTTAAAGTAAAGTTCAGCATTATTTTAAATTACTAACTTAAAAGTTAAGGCTGAAGACAGAAAATAAGAGGAGAAAGGGCCTGTTAAAGGTTTTTCAGCATTAAGAAAATGACTCACTGCTTGTGAAATCCAGGCTCCCGGCTGCCTTCCCCATATGCCTTGCAAATAGCGATTGTAGGTGAGACATTAAGCCACTTTTCATTAAAAACCAACAGTTCTGTCATCTTCACCTGGAGAACTGTGGTACCTTTGTGAGACTAGCTGAGGGAGAGTTGGACTTCAGACAGGCAATTCCTTTCAACCCATCAACTTTCAAATGTAAAGAAGAGTCTCAGATTTAGAAAAATAAATATTCTTGCCAGTATTTTTATGCTGTAAAGGTGCATACAGTTAAGAGACTGAGTTGTGTTTGTGGAAGGTTTGTGTGATATAAGGCACTGTGCCCAGTGTCACAGAGTTATGAATGTCTCTTTGTCCCACACAGGGCTGGTTCAAAGTCTACGCAAGCTACGTGGACATATTGAGCTACGCAAGGAGGGTTTGATGCGTACCTGCGTAGCAAAATGTGCACGCAACACAAGCACGCCTGCCGTTTCATCTGAAATGGCACCAACTGAAACGTGTTCTCTATGTGCTAAAAATACACGCGTAGCACTTTGTGATAGCTTGCATAGACTATGAACCAGGCCTTATACTGAAATACTAGAGATGCATCACGATATCTCATCTTAAAAATGCCAATTAGTGCAATTATACCTTGCAATCAATCGGTTTCCTGTTATACACAAACTCCAACTAGGGGGCGCTGTACCAGATAGCCTGACCCTTTGCACAAAATTTTAAGTTGAAGAAATGTCAACCTAAATCTGATGTAAGTGAAGTTGCTAACATAACCTAACATAAATATATCTCCTATTTCAGCTTTGAATTTCTGTATTTGTTTTTAATGGCAGCCATGTGGCATATTTACTCCCACAGGGAGTGTTTAAATAGTGCACTGACTGCATAACCGTGTTAACAGCACACGCTGATGTAATTTGAGACTGATGTCTTTTCCAGAACACATCTGTATGGTAAGTTGTTGTCCACAAAAAGCTAAGCCTATCAAAATACTAGATGTCAAACCTGGGTCTGAGGGCAAAACAGAAGAAAGCCTGCTGATGTGTGCATTTACTTTTTGCTGTCTGTATTAAAACACACGTGTATTCACTTAAAGGCAGGGTTAGTCATTCTTGCTAACTTTAAGATCAAATCAAAACAGTATCACTCCGCGGTCCTCCACGGCACCACCTCACACATACTGCAAAAAGGCATTGTGAAGCAAACCATTTTATTACGACTTTGTTATTGATATGAGTGGTGTTCTCCACATTTAAGTCTACTAGTCAAATGTAAGTTTAAATGTGTTAGATTTTATTGTAACTTATATATCCATCCATCCTCATCCGCTTATCTGTAGTCGGGTCGCGGGTGCAGCAGCTCCAGCAGGGGACCCCAAACTTCTGTTTTCTGAGCCACATTAACCAGCTCTGACTGGGGGATCCCGAGGCGTTCCCAGGCCAATGTGGAGATATAATTTCTCCATCTAGTTCTGGGTCTTCTCCGAGGCCTCCTCTCAGCTGGACGTGCCTGGAACACCTCCCAAGGAAGACACCCAGGGGGCATCCTTACAAGATGCCCGTACCACCTCAACTGGCTCTTTTCGACGCAAAGGAGCAGCGGCTCTATTCTGAGTTCCCCATGGATAGCCAAGCTTCTCACCCTATCTCTAAGAGAGAAGCATGTCATCCAAGATATCCCCTCCACACCTAGAGCTTTCAGCAGTCCTGGACGGATCTCATCAATCCCTAGGGCTTTGCCACTGTGTAGTTATTTCCTATCTTATACAGTATAATGGCATGTAGCACAAACTCACTGATAGGCTATAGTATAGCTTCAGAAATGAGAAACATAGTTCTGTGTTGTAAAAACGTAAAAAAGAGACAAAGCATCAAACAACCATACTATTCCATAGCAATCACTTTTGCCTTTCTTTACTAAACAAATTCACATCTTCCCAGTCCACTTCTCCTTTCTCATTTACAAAGAACATCTCAATGTCACAACTGTAGTGGAACTGAATCTAGATGCATGTGCACACACATAGCATTGCACCTTCCAATAAATCCAACCAACCAATGCAAGCAGCCAGAGCATGCTGTAGGCTGCCGTACTAGTGTGCCAGTCACTCTGAATGCCAAACATACGTACAGGTCTGCGATCCGTTACCGTTAAGCATTTTGTTGCTAATAAGATTTAATGGTCCTTGTTAGTTAGAGCATGTCAGCTGGCAACACGTGCAAAGTGTGTGGTATCGACCACCAAAAAGGTTTAAAGGCTTGCGGTTTATTAAATGAGGAGGGCGCCAATATCTTTCTTTCTCTTTCGTCCATTCTCTTTGTCTTTCTTTCTCTCTCTCTCTCTCTCTCTCTCTCTCTCTCTCTCTCTCTCAACAGCGGAGTATCACATGGACGTGCTCCAAACCTCTCCCTTGAGTGATGTAGAAAACATATTATAAATGATCCAATTTTAGTGAGATTATGAGAGAGAGAAAGAGAGAAGACAATAATGTTTATCAGCGGCCCTCTGCAGCCAGTGCGTCATCATTGTTTAATGTGACGTGACATCTCGTTAGTACTGGGAGAAGAGCATTTGTCACTTGGAATATTACAGTAATCAATCGTTACTTTAACATATTTGTTTAAAGCCACTATATGCAGACATGATCGTCACGTCAAATTAGCACTGCAAAACATTTTGTTGGATCGTACAAACAATAAAATCTGGAATAATAATAAATGGATGTACTGTATATGAAATATGAAATGTGCATAGAAGCAACGTGTATGTGTATAGTAGCAATATAATTGTGGATTTAGATTTAGACTCAGAATGTCCATTGACAAAAAAGATAAATTAATGAGATTTCAGAATGGCGTCAAAGCGCTGCCGTGAGTAGCCTCCTGCATACAATGCAACACTGGTTAGTTGTCATTACCATGATCTCAGTAGAGAAGAGCATAGACTTGGAAAACAGAGGCATTAAAGCACCCCGGTCTGTAAAGTCGCTCCTGCCTGCTACATATCTTACTAATGCCCATCCGTCTCCTTCCCGCAGTGAACTTCCAACCCTGAATTAAAGATGTTTTCATTAAACACCCACTCACATTTAACTAGTGCACATTAGTCAAGCAGTATGCAATATCCTTCGGACATCTTTGCCTGTGAGCCACATCTCTCTCAGCCTTTAATCTCGCACTTAATATGCACAGAAATAACCTGCCCACATTTTATGAATGACTTTGAGAGTAGGCTACTCAGATAAATAAACTAAATTAAACAATTTTGCCCAGGCCTTCACTTTGTTTTTACACAGTGCACACTTCTGTATTGACCTCTGTGCTCACAGAAAGAGGGAATGGATTGCACTGACTCTGGAACAGCAGAGTGCAACATGGTCTTTACCAAAGCAAACAGAGTTGACTGACGTGAAAGTTCACAGAGACAGCAGTTTACCAACAGTTTGGAAACAGAAGAACACAGTGTGCCACTTTGAATTCAGCACACAATATCGACCAACACAAATGTGTGAAAAACACTACTCTGTACATTAAATACAATTAAATTAATGACAACCTGAGACTAGATTAGACCTTTATGTACATTTCGAGCAACAGATTTAACAGATTATTGTCTGAAAACAAATTAATAATAACATTGTATTGAACGCATGTTTAGATTCAAATTTATACAGAAATATCACAAAAATACACAATCTCAATAAATAAAAGCTTTGCCTGCAACTTACCAGTGGCGCAGCCCCACAACATACTGCCTTGCCATAAACCTGGCCATGGAAAATGAGCAGGAGGCATGTTTTATGTGGACCCAGTGCAAGGCCAACAGACACTAGCGGCTCGCTTCCTGACATGTCTCCGGGCACGGGGGTCTATTTTTGGGACGGCGTTTCAGAATACAAACTAATCTCTCACAACTCTCTCACCCTCTGTGTGTGTGTGTGTGTATGTGTGTGTGTGCATGTGCGTGTGTACTGTAAGCCAAGTGCTACCCGTACCTCAACCCCTCTCCCACTGTGTCACAGCATCTCAGTCAGATCGGTAACCTGCCATTCAAATATTCATATTAATCCAAAAAAAAAAAACAAATATAATAGTCTGCTCTTATGTATTTATACTATGCACTTTTATATTCGGGCCACTAAGAACTTTGTTGGATGATTTATTTATATATTGACGTGGTAGTATACACGATGACAAAATGCTGTAACTTTTATTACATAATATTGGTTGCTTACAATTGCTGGCGTTTGACCTGTCCAGCTAATGACAAATGCACTACATGTAAGTCACTTTGGATGAAAGCGACTGCAAATTGCCGCAAATGTAAATATGAATAAACCTCAAGGCATTGAAGTTAGACGGTAAGCATACGCTTTGAAGGACGCACCGTTATAAAAGGTCGCTTTGAACAGCCACACATACTGTTATTCCACTTTTGCAGACTAACAAAGTGGTGTTCTTTCCCCCTTATTTGTTCCACGACCCTTTGGAATATATTTACAACCTAAACAAAAACCCTAACCATAACTCTAACCGCTAACCTCTATCTGTTTTTTCTTTTCTTTTCTTTAAATTTTCCAAGAAGAAAGAAAAAAAAAATCTATAAAAATATTTTATATTTTTATAGTGCAGCTGTATTTTCCCATCACAGCTGCAACTAATCTGTTGGTGTGAGCTGACAGAAACCAGGGGAACCTTTGTGGCACTATTTTTAGGATGGCCTCCCAGCAACACCGCTGTTCATAGAACAATGAACTTCTTGCTCCCGGTCTTATTGCATATTCAGATGTACATTTGGTTTTGTGCCCTGAATTGTAGTTGAAACCAGTGAATACAATTCTTCTCGCACTGCTCTCTACTTCTCCACCTTACCTTGGATCACACGTCAAACCCATACTTCCCATCACCCAGCACCCACCACCCACATCTCCCTTGCAGTAGTGTTTACAGTTAGCTGGATAGTTTCTTGAGGTGCTAAAAGGAGCTACCTTTAAATATAAAGTACATTTGATACAGGAGGTACGTTTAACAGAACTTGTCCTTGGTCTGTTGTGTTGAGCCACAGGCAAAATAATGTAACAAAGGAGTTATGTTTACTGAATGAGCCGTATACATAACAGAAGAATACATGGCAGAGAGCCTTACACATCAAAGAAGAATACATGCAGAGAGTGCAGAGAGAAGGTTTCATGTATCTACTGTTTGAAGATATGCTATAGTGTATGACTCAGCTACTGTAGTGAAGTACCGGACAAATGCTCACAACTGTATGCCTCCTCTTCAATAAACATTTAGCACAAGAACCATCTCTTTATGTTTTTAATTGCTACAAAATCATTTTTTATCTCGATATTATGCTAAATTGCTAAATGATCAACATAATCAATGGCGCTAACTTCACACAGGTGTTAGTTTTGTCTTTAGTCTACAGTTGAAGGGAAGGGTTTTATCAGCCATCCAGCTTTATAAATGGTGTTTGCAATGTGTTTGAGTTATTAGCAAGGATGTACTAGAACTAGCTGTGACAACCAAAGGGCACTTGTGCCAACAAAAAACACCCTGGACCAGCCTGTGAATTTGTTTGCCATCTTAACATCATTGATAACAAAAAATCAGCTACTGTTAATTGTGTTTATTTTTTACAAGTTATAATTACATTCACCACTATATATATTGTGTATGCTGTTGGTTGTCCACTCTTACAAGTCAACAGAAATGTGTTGTTCAATGGTGGACATCAATCATTACAATCATTTCTATGACTGAATTAGATTGAATATTACATTATGAACACAGGATCTTACAAAGACGGAAATGTACAGATGTCAGAAGGACTGACTACTTTTTTACTGATCACTGGATTATGCAAATTATATTTAATATGAACATTATATATTCAATATTTCACTACCCTATCTCGCCCATTCTGAAAAACGACAACCCGTGTAGCCAGCTCATTTTAGAATTGAACCCTCTTTATTGGAACAATAATGGACCTTAGGAGTCAACAATCAGACAAAGTGAAAACATTGCAGCCTCTCAAACCAGATGATTGGACAAGATTGTTTAATTAGCCTAAACCTACCCTAAGTTTGCTAGGACTAGAAATCACATTATTGTAACTAAGTAATCCAACATTACTAAATTACTTAGATTAGTAAAGTAATTGCAATATTATTACTCTTTTGGAAATAGTAATTAGTTACAATACTAGTTACTAGTAACTACTTACTGCCCAACACTGTTCTTAATAGTGCTGACATGCTCTGACATTTAGCATGAGTGGCTTATGTGACACAGAGCTAACTGACGTGCCTGAGACTAACAAGTGGTGCAGACCGCACCACATAACACTGTCCACAACTTGACAATGTGTGTCCAATTTGGGGGGTTGGAGCATCTGAGGGAGTACCCTCCTATGGCATTGAAGGGAGCGGTGTGTGTATTTTGTTGTTGATCTCAATCAATCAACACTCCAGTATCGCTGACTACCTTTAAGGAAGTGCGTCAGCAAAACAGGGACAGATGTGGTAAAACATGAGACTTGAGGCCGTAACCATATTACTGAATGAATCACTGCTTTCTGGCGGTAATTTTCAATTATCCCAGATTTCCTTCTAACTGTTTCTCCCCATATGGAAAGCAGATTTTAACTGCTCATACATGAGATGGGGAGTCCTGCAGTAAACATTGGCGAACTGATGAAAAGAGTTTTGCTCTATGAATCATAAAAGTGATTAATAATCTTAGAAACCTCATCTGATGATTCATACAGTGAATATGCGTTTTATTAAGTTACTGGTTCATCAGTCTGTGGTATATCATTCTTGTGTAGAGGTGTGTGTGTGTGTAGCCTATACACAATGAGCCTTTACAGTTTGTTACCTCTGTAGCCCTATTCATCTTTGTTTCTCTCCGTACACCTGTATTTTATGTATTTTACTGTACAGTATAGGCTATAATTCATGTGTTTAGCAGCACTATGTATTTTATAAATTATTATCTTATTTTATTTGTACCATTCACGTCTGTGTAGTATCTTGAAACTTGACATAATTATTTATTTTACTTTCTTACTTTTGCAATAAGGGTATTTGCAGCAATATTGTGCGTTTCTGCCCTCTAGTGGTACAAAGCAAGACAACATTATAAATACAGATTATTTAGTCAAATTATTTGAAAATCCAGTTGTGAGATTGAAGGATGTTATTCACAATTCTGTTGACTGTTTAATTTTGTGTGTTCCATTTGATCATCCTGAAAGGGCCATGAGGTTATAATGTAACAACAGAGCCATCAGAAAACACAACAGAGAAGTTTCCAAGTTTTAGTAATACTTTTAACAACAGACGAGCAAAAAAAAAAAAAAAGTTTCATTTACAGAGCAGTCTGTAACTGATTCAGATCACTTTCTCACCCACCACAGTGTCAAACAATACACATCAATTGACTAGGATATAGAGGATAGCTTTGCAGCTTTGTCTAGAGATCATAATGAGGCCAGCGTCAGTCAGTGAGAGATATTGGGCGTTACTGTATTTCCCTTCCTGTAAATCCACAGTTTAAATACAGAAGAGAAGACAGTTTCCAGGGAACATAGTATGCCTATTTTGATTCAGGGGTGTTGCAACATGTTCAACCAAGTTCCAGTTTCGTTTGGGACCCAAATGTTTAGACAAACTTCTTCTCTTGCCCCATTGGGGTCCAGGCAGTTTGCCTTTTCCCACAGGTTTAGCCCAACTCCAAAATACATTGATGGAAAGTAAACTAAAACACAGAGAACACATAAGTGATGATGATTCCTGTATATTGTTGAGGAACAGTTTATCATCCCAAACTGAAAAGTGAATACATTAAAGTTAATGTTAGCCTACAAAGGTTTTGATTCATTACAATGTGTGATTAATCATTTTACAGAAGAAACTAGGAAGATATCTGGTAAGTTATCTGGTAAGCTAATAGATGATAGTGAAGAGCCAAAATTGATCAGCCTAGGAGCAAAATTCTAATTCCAGTGTGTATTTTCCAGACAGTCACCTGACAGGTTCATGAACAATGGACTGTGTTATTGTTTGTAATCATGAGAGACATAATCCACAATATGTGTCATATTCGTTAGTGTTCATCTTATATGGATTTTCATATTTTCAAATGAGTCGAGCTATTACAAATAGCACCAGCAACATAGACGGTATGATGATAAATTGTTTATACAGTTAGCAAGTACGTAGTACCATACTGTGCTAATACTTGATATGACATTTTCAAATTTCATGCAGAGACAGGATGCATGATAATTTTGCAGTTAAATACAATGCATTAAATCAGTGCACCAGAATGTATCAGAATAAATAAGAATGTTTCAGGAGCCTATGTATTAAGGTAAATGATCAAGGAATGAACAATTAAAAACAATACACATCAAAATATGATGGTTTGTTTGTGCTGATATGCCTTTTGAATGATTTCATCAACACAGCAGTGATGGTAGCTCAGTTTGATTAAACTGATATTATTATTATTATTATTACTACTACACATAGATACAGTGTAATTCACCCATTCACTTCTACATGCCATTGTATGACAATTATTTTGACTAGATTTCCAGGTTGGTACAATTCTTCTAACTATAGGAGGTGTGTGAGATTTGTAGGATCATGACATCCAGTATGGTCCACATCTGTTACAGGAGGGGTTGTATTCGTTTTTGGATCCTTATTGTATATTTTGGTTGCAACACAGCCTTTTTGGAACTACCAAAACAATATTGCAAATTATAACAAGTTATCTACAAGGACAAACACATTCCTGCCAAATGAAGCCAATCTTTGGGTCGTTTGCTCATTCCCTAGATTCAGTAGAAGTCTACCACACAGATCATAAAATTCTCAACTTGTCCATGAAATTGTATGTGAATAGTAATCTATACCAAGGTGTAACAGCTGCTCAGGAAAAAAGAATAACTAATTAAACAAATGAATATGCCCTTAAATTTTTTTAAACCTGCAGCCTGTCATACATGTATAGTGCTTTCCACAACCCTCTGTTTGCTCTCACACAAACAAGATCTTCACACTTTGCCATTTGACTGCATTAGTTTTTTTTATGCTAATCTATGTGCCATTTCTATAATACAACACCATTAACCGTCATTGATAATCATGCCATCCCAATAAACAGTATTGTGTCAAAACTACACTCTTTAGTCAAGCATCCAGAATATAAGTTTAGCATTTTAAAACTACACATTGACTCACTTGAAGTTTCTTTTCAAATCAATAATAATCATAATATGTTATCGCACTTTTAACTTTATAATGTTTTTACATCATTTAAAATTGGGTGTAATTTAGATTTTGACCTGGTAATATGAGAAATATTTCTATATGCAAACTGTGAAAAATGCCAATTTACCCTGTGATGTCATGAAAGTCTGACACATCAAAATCCTGGGTTAATGCCACACAAAAAGGAGTAGCCTTTATTAGCTAGTATTTCAGGCTTCTACTGATAAAATAGTAATTGCACACAACCATCATCATACCAGTAGCAGTAATGGCTGTTTCTTTAAAAACATATGATGTGTGGCCCCTTAAGGGAAAACGAAGGCTTTATTCATATATTAAAACCGTACATGATTTAGACCCGATAATGACCTCTCTCTAAAATCCACATACGTTGTCAAGTTAGCAGCCTGTCAGAATGCCAAATTAAAATACGTCATTTGGTTGCTTGGCGCCCCATTGACACATTTGGTCCTCTAGGTGGGTCAGTTCAGGTGCCACGGACACTGAACATGGAAGTAGTGTGTTCTCATTGTGGGGTTTGTGGTTCTGTAGTCGTCTGCGGTCTTAGATACTCACGGTGGTCCATGTGAGTGGGAAAAAGGATAGTTCAAGTACAGATATGAGTTGACGGCCGATATCTCAGGGCAGGGGAAGGAGACATTTTAAAGCGGAAGGTCCATGAAGACAGGGACTCTCTTTGCTCAGTAAAGTGGTTTCTGTCCTTGGCTATCAAATTCTGACCAGGCATCGTTAAGTTCCATGAAAATCATCTTGGCATATTGTTCATAGGGCTGCCCTGTTGCCTGGAGGAGATACATTATATATGATATATAGTGTATATATATATCAGTTAATAAAGTCTTAACAATTCCTCAACAATCCATTTAGTTGTTAACAATTACCAATTTTCTGACCAATCCAAACATGACATTTTTGCAATTACATTTAATGCACATTTTATATGCTGTACAAGTTTAGCAGCATTTAATTGTCAGTACATTCCAGGAATACACTGACATTTCAGCAAAAGTAAAATAAATGGGCTTTATTTGTATCAGTTTTATCGTTACAGTGATACCGTATACTGTAAATTGTACAGTGCATTTATAATCTGGTTTACTGTCTCACAACAGCATTGATTTAAGTCAAGGTAATATTCACAACACATGTCCTGGACCTGTCTCTGACCTTATCTGGGTGCACCACCAGCACAGCCTTGCGGTAGACCTTCTTCACCTGCTCCGGGGTCACCAGGTCGGCCATGCCTACTGGCTTCCAGCGGGTCTCCCCCTCCCACAGCACCGTGTGCATGGTGGACAGCAATGCTCGGATGTTGCGCTCCTTGCCCTCGATCCAGTCCAGAATCTGGGACACACAAAACGGAAGGTGTCTGTTTACCAATATATTAGGGGTGTAAGAAAACATCGTTACGCTTGAGGATCGTGATATTACGTTGCGCAATACTGTGTCGATTCTCTAAAACACTATATCGGTTAAAAAAAAAAAAAAAGATAATTTTTTGGTCAATGTATTTGTAAAAGGGACCATGTACAAAATATATTAACCTCAAAATAGAGGAAAGATGCTTGTTACCAGATTTATCTTCAAGCTAATTTCTCATCTGCAGTCCCTGAGCAAGTTTACATAAGCTGTTATTTCATGCAGTGGCGCCACACTTTAGCATTGATATAACAGTTTTCCACAAAGTAGAAATCGCAATATACCGCCTTGCTTACAGTATTGTATTTATCGCAATACATCGAACCGTGAACCCTGTATCATGACACGTATCGTATCGCCAGATTCTTGCCAATACACAGCCCTACAATACATTGGCCATTTGGGTAACAGTGTTGCAGTAGGTAGAGCTACTTCTTGAGAAGTCGCTGGTTCCAACCCCGCTAACTCCTCACCAAGTGTCGAGGTGTCCTTGAGCAAGACTCCTAAACCTAGCTGCTCCCGGTGGTTGGACGTGTGAATGTGTGTGTGAATGGGTGAATGTCAGGTAAAGCACTTTGAGCGGCCGAAAAAGCACAATATGTATAACATGCAGTATGTACTAAAACATATACACATATGTATAACTGTGCACACACAGCACAGTAGCTATGGGTGTAAGCCTAGCAGAGCTGTAGGGGGAGATATCAATTAATTCCAGCCAATTCATACATGTGAGCAGAAGGATCAGGCAGTAATTCGGGGCACAGCACTACAGTTACCATACTAGACTGAGGAATCATTTTTTTAAACAAGGTTATGCTTGTTTAAAATTATGGTTTAGAAGACATGTTTTTTGTGGAACACCAACCTTGAGTTTCTCAGGGTCCATTTCTTTGGCCATCTCCTCTTTTCTCATCTCTGCAATAGTTCTCGGCCCTTTCCTATCTTTGGTACCAGCAAAGCCTTGACCAGATAGCAGGTCATCAAAGTTGGCATCTAACACTCTGGGCTTGGAACCTGGGTGAGAAAGACAGTGTTTTCAGTCACGTCACTTAGTGAACACGGAACATACTAAAACAAACAAACAAATGCATCACGTATAATGACGCACACATATAGCATGACAATTCATTAACATTTGGTACAGGAAAACAGTGGCTAAACGTGGAAAAACAACCAGGAAGTTTCACTTGGTGCATGTACTGTAAAATTACAGAATAAAATAAAAATGACGGTGTGACCTTCTCAGGATATGTTTATGAACCAGATACAATAGGCCTTTAACTCAATGAACCAATGAAAGTGTTTGCATTTGCGAGTTTGTGTGTTGTGTTTTGACTTCGTGTCAGGCCATGCTTGGTCGATTTAGCTGTCCGGGCGCTGCCTACGTCAGCCTCCACAGCAAAACGCCTACGTCAGTGACACGGCCACCTACGAGACCGGCAGCATTCCCTATTTTGCTTCCATTGAAATGCATTACAACGCTCCATCTCTGTTAATACTCCAGTATCTTTGACTCACCTATGCCAGGCTGTGCTTTAGCCCCCGGGACCGGGGAGCCCCCGCCCACAGCGGAGAAGCTGACGTTGTAGTTGGGCCTGTTCTGGGGCGAGGTGTGGGGCATGGAGGCGTGGCTGGGACTGGCTTTAGCCTGGGGACCGGGGCCCTGTCCCTGGGGCTGCCACGCCCCTGCTCCCCCTGCCCCCCCACCGCCGCTGGCCTGCCTGGGGGGCACGCCGGGCCCAGGCTGGGCCTGCCAGTGCTGGGGAGACGGGGGCGGTCGAGACGGGGAGCCCATGGGGGGGAAAGCGGGGGTGCTGCTGGTGGGGGTGGTGGGCTTACTGGAGAAGCCTGACCCTCCTGCGGGAACACCAAGAGGAAGGCAACATGGAGGCATCAAAGCAAGTGAGCTTATGGACAGAGAACGTTGCTAACTTCGAGCTCAAATCAAAACAGTATCGCTCTGCGGTGCCGACTCACACAGAATCGGAATGTAACATCGATGCATTGTGAAGCAAAGCGCAGTGCTGCGGCTTTGTTGATACGAGCGGTGTTCGACACTTTGTTTATGCTCCTATTTATGAAGCCAGGGCCGTGTAGAAGCATCAGATCATTTGTTCAACACGCACAGAGAACGGTAAGCTAGCGGAATTCGAGGAGATATTTGTTGAATTTGACAAAAAGTGTATTAGCTTACAATTTGCTTGCAATAGCTGACAACACATTAAATTTAGAATGTGATTAAATGCTCTTGTTTTAGTTATTATATTGTGTCTTGTTACCGTAGTAATCAAGCAAATATAAATATAAAGTGAAAAGCAGCCTGCCACGGTTAGTTAGCTAGCCAATACTGAACCAAGTGAATGGTTTGTTTATAACCCATGCAGTGGTCCCGTTACTGAACATACTAAGTGCTGGCTGGCAGACGAAGGTAGCAGAAGGCACAGTTACACACACCACACATCTCTCTCTCTCTCTCTCTTGTAAAGGGATATTACTCCTCCCCCTTGGTTTTCATCTCGACCTTGATTTGTGCTATCATTGGATGTAAGTCGTCGCTGCTGTCATTACCAGTCACAGTGCCGTTCATGCTACAGGATTTGGACTTCCCTACAGGTCCAGATACAGTATTTAACATGCTAAATATCCAGTTGTGCCTTGCCACGCATGGTAAGTAATTCATACTACACGATCGTCGCTCACGGAAGCGAGCTGTGATTTCCCTACGAGCTGAGTCTTTTTTCTACAAGCTTAAAAAACTTGTCGGCGAGCTGAAAACTGGGCTAAAATCGTGTGTAGAACCCAGCATAAGACTTCTTTACAAATCCAACGTTGCATTACTGAACATAACAAAATAAGATGAGGATTCTGGGTAATCTGAGTGTGTGATACAGACCTCCAAGGTTGCCCAGGTCAGCAAAGGGGTCCAAGGTGTTAGGCTTGGTGTTGTGGGTAGGCGTACTTTGTACCGATCCCGTGGGACTGGTGGTGGCTGATCGACTGCCTATACCGAAGCCTCCAACTGAACAAGCAGAAATACTGTTTAAAAAAGAATGTGCACTGTATCTAAACCAACTCAGTGAGATTTAGGCCCAGTTTTATTTACGTGGATGAATCTTAGTCCTAGACTAAAAGACAAATGTAATGAAGACTTCCACTGAAAAAGTTATTTTAGTCTAGGACTAAACTAGAAAAGCGAGCCTTACGCCCTTAATGTACCGGACGCGTACCAGGATTTCCAATTTCCTATGGAGAGCAGTGTAGAGCTTGCAACATTGCGTTGCGTATGCAGTAGCGTCAGGTGAAGGGCTACGCACGTTTTAAAAAATGCATGCAGTTTAAACTCTTGCGGAAATTTGACTTGGCTGTACTTAAAATAAAGCTGTGGTTCATTCATTCAGGTTTCATTACATTAACTTACTAGGACCGGCCCAGAACCATGGAAAGTTCGACATTTTCAACTGACACATGGTTCATGGAGAGGCAAAACAATCCATTGGAGAACAAACGGTCCATTAGAGTGAACGGAGATGACGCGACTCTCTCTTTACATAGCTCTGGACCGGCCATGGGATCTGCTAGCGTCACCATGGATACAAACTGTAATCATAAAGAGTTGAAGTAGAATGGTGCCTTGTGGTTGCGTAAAAAACTACACAGCGTATAGGGAAATTACGCATCAACTGACATGCATTCTCTGTGCACTGAAATTACTTGTGTAGCCCATTTGTTTGTGTTCGGGCCTTAGTGTTTACAGTGTTTACTCTAATAATTCCCATAGAGGTCACTGTTTAGTGTCCATATTGTGTATTAGTAGTGTGTGCCAGTAATTGATTGCATATCCAATGTTTGTGCACCTACTGCAGGATGTGCGTGTGTGTGCGTGTGTGCGTGTGTGCGAGTACCTGTGCTAGGGGCAGCAGGCTTGTTCCAGTCCCATCCTCCCATGGGATTCTGCTGCTGGATGTTGACTGTCGGCGTGGTGGGAGGGACAGGAGAACTCCGACCTATCAGAGCACACGGAGGCTTGTTAAAGACAAAACCTACAGCCAATGAAAAGAGACTGTGATGAGTCAAATGCCCTTAAATGTGCCCTCCAGAATGGTTGAAAGTATAAAACAAATGCAGTAATCCAGTTCAGATGTGTAATGTTTGTTAGGTTTTAGAGTCAGATGTCAATCAAACGAGACACGCAATTGGTTGAATGTACACAAGCTAGTAAAGGCTGTGATGATTGGTGATGAATGGTGAACACAAATATGAAAGACAGAGGCGCATGCTGTACCACAGCTTGGTCTTGCACCTGACCCCACAGGTGGGTGTCATAGCTTCGATGCCTTCCATGCAACAGTACTGGATAATGTGGAAGCTTACCCATGCCTGTAGGCTGCAGGGTGGGGGATGGAGAGCGAGCAGCATGCATGAAGGGGTCTGGCTGACCCACGTTACCTGGTCCCAGGAATGAACCCATCAGCTCCTGAGGCTTTGTCGCCGGACCCGCCCTGAAGGGATCGAACGCTGTGGAAAACAAGCGCACACGTCAGAAATAGATGCTTTCTCTGTTTCTCCATTTGTTTTCTTAGTAGAATTTGTTACATCAAAAAATGATTTAATGGAGCTGAAATGTCAAAAGTCTGTAAATGTATTGTATACAGTATATACACACATAAGCACATATACATTTGTGTGCTGGGACCAAAAACAAATATCCAGCCTTGGTTTAATATAATATTTATTTATTTAATAAAATAGTTTTCTGCTAGTATTGTAAGCTAATTGTAAGCTAATACACTTTTTGTCATATTCACCAAATAACTCGCGAAAAAACTATCTTACTTACTTAGCCTACTTCTACACAACCCTGGCTCCATAAATATGTATATATAACATAAACAATGTGGCCAACACTGCTCACAACAACAATGCTGCTTGGCTTTGCAATGCGTTCAATGTGTGGGGGCAATTGTTGTTACTTTCGTCATTTATAATTTTCTGTCTGCAAGCAATCGTTGTTACTTCCGTCTTTTATCGTTTAAAGTAAGCAATTGTTGATACTTCCGCCTTTTATCGTTTAAAGTAAGCAATTGTTGATACTTCCACCTTTTATCGTTTAAAGTAAGCAATTGTTGATACTTCCGCCTTTTATCGTTTAAAGTAAGCAATCGTTGTTACTTCCGTCTTTTATCGTTTAAAGTAAACAATCGTTGTTACTTCCGTCTTTATCGTTTAAAGTAAGCAATTGTTGTTACTTCCGTCTTTTATCGTTTAAAGTAAGCAATCATTGTTACTTCCGTCTTTTATCGTTTAAAGTAAGCAATTGTTACTTCCGCCCCACATACGACCCCGCCTCTCCACAGCTCTAACCTGGAGAGGCGGGTGATGCGCAGGGCGAGGCCGTGCTGGGGGCCACTTTGTGGGGTGTGGAGTGGGCGGAGGACGGCCCGCTGGCTGCGGGCCGCTGAGCGGAGGCCCCGAACAAGTCCCCCAGGAGGTCCGTGGTCGTGGCCCCAGGCTCCGGGGGCTGGGCAGGTGCTGGGCGGGGGGGAGCGACAGCTACCCGGTCCAGGCCCAGGAGGTCCACCTCCTCCTGGGCGGGTGGAGGAGGAGGAGGCTGGGGATGGGGATGGGGAGGCACAGGCCTTTGCGGTGGGGCGGCGCTGGCGTTGCCCTGCTGGCTGGACAGAGACAGCATCTCGTCGTCCGACGGCTCGCTCTCCTCGCCGTGACCTCGACCATCTGCGCCGCCGGAGGCCCGTGGGGAGGGAGGGAGGGAGAGAGAGAGAGAGAGAGAGAGAGAGAGAGAGAGAGAGACCAGGAGAGTATGGCGTTTGTCAAAACAATACATTCATATCATGGATCATATAGCTGTTAATGTTCAAGCAATATTCAAGCTGCTTCTATAATATACTATCTATTCTGTGCATACTGCTACTACAAGTAGTAATAGGTTATGATCAGCCCTAATAGAAAACAATCTGTTAAAGATACACTCCTCAACAGCGTTATAGTGCTCTCAAGAATCCCACATCCTCCCCTGCTCAAACTAAGGTGCAATGGCAGTACGAGGAAGATGATGTGAGCCCTATAGCAGCATTGACGTGGTGGCTCAGGTTCAAACCAAAACACTGTTTTTGTAACACTGGTTTTAACCACAAGGGTACCTCCAGACACAAGCTGAGGAGTTCACCTTTAAACGACAAGGAGAGCAGAAGAAGGGTAGAGATAAACGGAAACTAACTGGGAAGACAGCGGGGAGATATCTATATTCCTACTGTACGATTCATGTGCTAATTAGCAAATAACCACACAATGTGTTACAGGCTACAGGGGCATGCTAGCAACTGTGCTAGCATCTCACTGCTAAAATTATTCATGATGCTCGCACAGGCTAAATTAATCTTTGGACAGGTTTAATTCCCTGAAGGAATATTTCACTTCAGTAGATTATGTTTGCCTTTCCACCACATACAACACATTTAGTTTACATTACGTCAAAAAATATATATTAATGAATATATGTAGGCCCTACGGTCTTGACCCTATTTAACTAATTGACCAACTGAATAACTAACCAACTACCTAACTAACTAGTTTTGGGTCCTCTTACCCTCTAGATCCAACCCTTCCATCTCATCTTATAGGGGCAAAAATTAAAGAAACATTAGCTTGTGTGAATACACATAATGTATAGGTATGATATTATGATTTATGACGTACCAGGCATTAATAACCCTGCACTATGTTTTTGTACGTATACGTACGTGTCGGGAATGTAAATGGGTGTGTGCACGAGTGTGTGTGTGTGTGTGTTAGGAAAGCAATGTTCAAGCCTGATGGTTCCTTACACAAAACATGATTCCCAGTCGGTCACAGTGAGGAATTTAACATTGGGATTGGATCGGTATCGCCAATACCCAAAGTGCAGGTATCTGTATTGGTATCGTGCCATCCCTAGTGTGTGATTGTTGTTTCTCATGTACGAGATCCTACCACCATCACCACCCCCCCCAGCCCCATTACCAGCTATGGCCAGTGCGTCCTGGTGTTCCTGGTGGCAAGAGAAGAGCACACTGGGGCTGAGGTCTTTACAGGGGAACTGCTCCCAAGGAGGGGTCAGGTCCTTCTGCTTGTCCACCCCCTCTACCTCCACCTCCAGCATCACGTGGAACAACTGGGGGTACTTCTCTGGAGAGTCGCACGCGTCAAGCTCAGGCCTGGACACAGTACGATGTGTGTGTGTGTGTGTGTGTGTGTGTGTATGTGTGTGTGTGTGCGTTATTAAGGCTAATCTAGGCTAATATCTTGGATAAAATGCTACTAGCATGATATTTACTGTTATTTCATTTGTACAAGCAGCGATTGCCACATTGCAGGGCAACGCATTTTGTACATACATTTGGCAAAGGTATGTATTTCTATAAGGTTCTCTTCTCATTATCCTTACCTTTGCCAAATGTATTATTGTGTGTATTTCCTATTGTGTATTATTGGGTTCTATTCCATGCTAAGTTTGTGATTTACAACAAATGTTGTATACTAGAGTCTCTGTTGATTTAGAATTAATATTTTGCATATAAATTTGGCAAAGGTAAGGCTAATAAAAGGAAAACCTCATAAATATATAGTATACTATAACATTTTAGTTTTAAACACAAAAACAAACAGAAATGTTACTTTTAAACACAAAAAACACATGGAATAGAATACACAATAATACACAAACGGCAACACAAAAATTTTCTTTAAAATATATAAGAACAGATTTGTATCATATCTATCCACAGTAACGTAGTGATTTTACAGCAGAGAGATGCTTACTTGTTGAACTTTAACACGGTGGTCCCAGGAGCAATAAAGCCAGTGTGAAACTGAATCTGGAAGATCTGTGTGTTGGACACCTGATAGAGAAGGATGTAACGGTACACCATATCATACAGTACTGTACAGTATTGTAATGTTATCTCTGCTGCTCTGTAGATTAGCCAGAAAAGCACTGAAGATTAATGCATTTGGGGTTTACACAACTTGTAAAACAAAACGATTTAAAGGAGGAGTTAGCAATTGAAAACTAATACACTTTTTGTCAAATTCAGCAAATATCTCCTCACGGCCCGCTAGCTGTCTCTTCTGTGTGCGGGCTGAATAATCCGGTGTTGCTACTCAGCCCTAGAATTGTTGCTTTGCTAAGGAGTTCTACACAGTTATTTGGCTTCTACTCGTATGTGGAAACATTATTATCATTTTAATTGTGGTGAAAATGGAGACAATTCTGTGGTGAATGTCAAAAACCGGGACATTTTAGTGTTTTACAGATATTTGTCGGGACCCGGGACACCCATCTTGACATCGAGACAAACCCGGGCAAACCGGGACGTCTGGTCACCCTAGTAATGTGTGTTTCTGATAGGAACCTTGGCCTGCAGGCGTCCTCCAATGGTGGACCTCATATGGTAGACAGACACTATCACATCCCCTTGGACACTGGAGCCCAGAGGAAACACCACTTTCCCCTCCTGGATCCTGTGTTCTCTGGCAGGGAGGGTGGACCACATGGCAGACAGACAGACAGACAGACAGATTGAGGGTTATACTGTATGAATATGCGGGCATGTTTGGATGAGCTATAACCAATCATTCCTTATAGCATAACAAAATATCAGTACAATACACTGTAGAAACAAATAGCCTTTTATGAAACCTAATACTAAAGCTACATGACGCAGAGAGTATACCTGGGCCTTCAGCTTGGTGGCTGGCATTCCTCTCTGCTCCTTCCATGTCTGTTCTTATAGGCTCAGTGTTCCCTATCTGTCCCTTTAGTTTTGTGTTTCAAACATCAACAGTGTGGCAGAAATGTAGGGCAACTGAAGAGCATACTTTTAAAATAGCCTCATTTTTAGATAATTACATCTAAGAGAAACTCTCACAACCTCTACTGCAAGACCCACTCGTCGGTTAGTCGTGCTTTCTACCTCATCCGCTCGTACTCCTGTGCAGTAGTGAAGATCTTGGTCTCGCCGATGAGGACGTCACAAAATGGCCGACAGCCACTGCGCTGTTTGTTGAAGCAGGGGACGGGGCTCATGGTGAGGCCCTTTATCATCAAGGGCTTGGAGTGGGGTAGGCTGGGCTTCTCTGACACCATGCTGCACACATAGCCTATATACCTACATGGATATAGAGGAAGGAAGCCATAGTCAGAGGAACTACTGTTTGTCTGCCACTAGATGGCACAAGATTACATTCCTGTGCCAGTATACTACCAGTACACTGTAGTTCTTATAGTAGCTATCAAAATATTGCATAAACCAGACACTGAAGTTAATCATGTGGTTTACGGTTAACCATCATTGTTCTCGTCACAAGCGGGATGCTGCATTTTTACTGTAGGTAGCCTTCTGTATGCATTGCCTTTAACAGCTCACATAAGCATGACTCTTCTCCGATATGAAGAAAACATACTGGAAAATGCTCCTCTCCATCTCTTTATCCCCGTAATGTCTTCATCACACACACACACACACACACACACGCACACACACACACACACACGCATGCCCACACATTGTTTGGGAAAAACAACACATATATAGACCTCCAAAAGTATATTTTTTACTGAATTGTCCTTACACTATTTACTTTGACTAGTGCTCCGCTCTAGATACCCTCGCTCTCCTCAAAGCCTCCTAAAAGTCTCCTTTACTCACACTGCCCCCGATACAGCCCGGAGCTACGGCAGCTCAAGGCTGCTGCACGGCGTCTTCACAAATCTATACAAAAGGACTGGACAAGAATCTCATTCACAAGCGTACCTGGATCAAGTTCTGAGAACCCGTCCTGGATGAACACATCATTGGGCTCAACCTATACCTCCTGCCTCTCTGACTTCATTTTGGCCACTGAAAATTGCATTACTGAACTCATCCTGAACTCCAAATCTTCTACCTGTCAACTCGATCCCATGCCCACTAGTCTCATCAAAACAAGCCTTCCTTCCATCTCTCCCATGCTCACTGACACTATTAATTCTCTTGCCACCAGATTTGCAGCTGTGATGCCCACATTCAAGAAAACAAATGGTGACCCCAATGACCTGAACAACTTCTGCCATATCTCCAACCTTCTTGGCACAAAACCAATGGCACGGCTGGAACCGTGACAACACACACACACACACACACACCTGCGATGTGAAGGCCAGAGGCCCGAGCCGGGCCTCTTGGTGCTGAGGAGCTGCATGGCGGGCACAGGGCTGCTGAACAGGTGACAGAAGCAGAACATGGCACAGACCAAGACGCCAGAGGAACCACGGCCATCCTGTGAAGAGCCAGCAGGAGGAGAGGCACCATGTTGTCTTTTACAGCACTGTAGGTTGACCTGTTTAACCCTCCCGCTGTCCTAAGGCATTTCAGCAGACTAGCAGCAGAGGGAGCAAACCGCGGAATGTCATATGTCC
>JAOEGT010041670.1:0-22370 GCA_025447795.1 Speoplatyrhinus poulsoni | reverse complement strand
TAGGTTCTCTCTGCTTTTTAGTTTATTTTAGATTTATTCTGGCCAGAACCTCTTAATTAAGGGCTGATTATGAGACAGATTGTGAGAGAGAGAGAGAGAGAGAGCGAGAGAGAGAGAGAGAGAGAGAGAGAGAGGGACGGACAGTGAGAGAGCATATGAGAGAGAGAGGGAGAGAAATAGAGGGAGAGAGAGAAGGAGAGAAAGAGGGAGAGAGAGATAGAGAGAGAGAGAAATAAGAGATATATAGGAAACTGTTGAGACTGCTGTCACAGCATGTTTGGGGTTTTGAGAAATATGTCACCTCTCCTCCCCCTCAAAAAGGTTTATTTTGCGCTTCTGTTGACCTCCAAACAGAGGAAAAGTCGAGCGCGTGCCGAGCCGAGCCGGAACTGATATCTCAATGCAACCGTGGCAATATCAGACACCACAGTCAGAGCTGCTCTACAGTAAAGTATACTGAGCACAGCACAGCACAGCACAGCAAAGCACACCAGACATACAGGTAATAGTGGCTTTCATGTTTGTTTTGACTGTCTGTGTGCCAGTGCTAAAATGGAGGAAGCGTAGCTACATTTCAGCAGTGCTTTATTTCAGCCCGGTTTAGACCTGACACCTGTGCCACAGAGTCACAGATGAAGATATTGAAATACATTGAAGGCAAATTCTTCCAAAATCAATTCATCTGCCGGCGGAGAATAGTTCAAGGCAAGGTTGCATACGTAAAAGGTGACGCTGGGAAAAATGAGGACGGTGCGCAAAAGGGCGACAACAAAGACGGAAAGATGGAGAATTTATATGTAAAAGCATAAACATGACTACTCACGTCCTCGTAGATGTCAAAGAACGTTGCCACGACAGCATGGGAGATGGCGCCCAAATCTGGTTGGTCCCAGTGGATCTGGAACATTCTCCCTGCGCTGAGGCAACTGGCATTGGTACATGGAACATTCTCCAATAGGAAGGCTTGCTGGTCACTGGGGAGAGAAGAGAGATGATCTGTTTCACTCCTGTCTAGGCAGGGGAAACTTTAGATCCCCTTTTCATGTTGTCACCAGTGTCGCCCGTGAAGAGAACAACTGGGCCAATCGGTGGCCAGCTGACATTTTTCCCCCAAAGGTGACAACACGGTTTCGGTTTCCGCCCACAAGCTAGTTTATTTTAAAAAACTGATTTGGTGAGACAAAGGCAGGAGGTCAATCGCTCCTGAGCGTAAAGAGGTTTGATTGAAATGCATTAGCACCGCCTTTCTGACAGAATGATACACACGGCAATCCAAACTGTACTGCAGCTCACACCATCAGGACAATATCACTATGGCAGGCTAACGAGGAGAGTTAAGGCGATCGGATGAGGGACCTGAGGAGAGAATGTTCTGGTGCATCCACGGGAGCATTTACGAACGCACAAACACGGCGCAAACAAACGCTCGAGTCGAAAGCAATAGCAACAGGCCAATTCTATAGGCCAGGCAATCGTAGTATTAAGTGTCATGGAAATCACTACACACAGTTGCTATAAACTGGTATATAGCAATAAACCTGTATAGCCCCGTGAGACCATCCTGACCTTGTGAGCTTCAGTTTAACTTCGCCTCGAGAATCAGTCTGGAAAGCCTAGGAATCATAGCGACTGTGCTCGAGTAGCAACTGAACGTACCAATCAGCGTGATAATGACAGCTATACGGGCGTGGTTCAGGTGTGCGGCGTGGTTCAGGTTGGCGGTGAAAGCGACCAGATGGTTTATCCAATCAACTGGCAAGTCTTCTTTGTTATTGCCTGCCCTTTACAAACAGTTGCGATGCACGGCCCCCCAGATGGACTTGTGACTAACAATCCATCTGGAATTTCAGGTTAGCCCCTCTATGCCTCTAGAATGAAACAAAGGAAACAGCTCTCCTGTATCCTTATTTTACCCCCCCCACACACACACACACACACACACACACACACCACCACCCAGACACACGTGCGTGCGCACACTCACGGTGCCCAACACTGTAGCTGATCCAATTAATAGTACCTGTGAAAAGCATGGTACATGGTGTAGAATCTCATTCCGGGCAAATACACTTTTAAGATTAGTCCAAGATCTAATTCAAGCTTTATTAGATTCATGCCTTAATAGCTCAAAGCAGAGTGTGACAGGGCCGCTGCATTTTGGGCGGTGGTGGTGGTGGTGGTGGGGGGGCTGCATTATCCTGGCTAAAGAAAGCCTTATCTGGGAATCAGGGATGACTACTTCTTCCCCAATCTCTGTTTGAGGACATTGGTTATTCTCTCTCTCTCTCGCTCTCCCCTCGCTCGCCTCCTCGCTCTCACAGTCTGTCTACTTCCTTTGTTCTCCATCTCATACTTCCCCCTCCCGCACACACACACCTTTACACACTCTCACACTCTCTCTCTCTCTCTCTCTCTCTCTCTCTTCTCCTTTGATACAGATTGAGTCAGACTTCCTCTCTCTATCTCTCTGAGTTTTTGGAGGTGTCTCATGGTACCTGTGCTCAGATCTCTCTGGGAGTGTTGACCTGCAAGAGGCACTGCTCTAAAAATAGAGTAGTTGTGAAAGCTCCATCTCTCTCTCTCCCCTCTCTCGTACCCCCTCCCCGACTCAGGAATGCAGCCTCCACCCCTTCAACCCGCCAGTCTCCGTGACAACATGGTGGGCATTTTAACAGAGTCCCCCCCCGCCCCTCTTCCCAGACATTCATATTTGCACAGCATTATGGAGACGTATACAAACATAAAACATGTTGTATCCCTCCCCAATGTAATAGTGTCTAGTTACTGGGTGGTGCGAGGTTGTGCGGTGGCGCTGTAACATTGGACACAAGGTGTCGTCTTGCAGAGCCATTGGGAGTGTTAACAGTCGTTTCCTCTAACTGGGCATAGACGTCTGATTAAAGTTGAACCTATTGGACAGCGCTGAACCAATCGGTGTTGCTACAACTGTTTTGATCACCTCATCTAGCTCTACCAACATTTCAAAACGAACTTGACTCACTAATCCACTCTGATTGGACCGCCAGCAGGGTGGCTGTAAAGGATAATGCTAACAGGGTTTCCAGACTATACTCTCAACGAAAAATTTTATTTTGCTGAGAGCAATAGTCGGGCAGAGCCAGGCTGTGAGAAACAGCCATAGAGGAAAAGTAGAGGGTTTGACAGTCAAAATCAGGTGGCAAAGTGCCACCTGAAGTACTGTACTGTAATTGTAACTTGACACACCAGATATCTGTGTCTGTAAGGACACATCCATCTGGGAAGTTGTCCATTGAAATGGGTTCAAGAGGGCAGGCACTTTAAAAAAAAAAAAAAAAAAAAACTTAGCATGTGATTGAACCAGCAGTCTGTTGTTATCCACTTGCAGTAGAAAATTGTGAGAAGAGTGAAAACATATTGTCTATTGAGAAAAGCTGTTGCTCTTCTAATACATTTGAATAAAACTAATGCTATATTGTATTATCTCTAGGCATTTAGGACTCAAGTTGTTTTGAACTATGTCACACCTAAACCACGCAACACACTAGGTTTACCGGCCTGAAACACCTCGATTTCCAAGGGTTTGCGTGCGGGCAGGGTGGGTTTGCGTGCAGGGCAGGGTTTGCGTGCGGGCAGGGTTTGCGTGCGGGCAGGGTGGGTTTGCGTGCGGGCAAGGTTTGCGTGAAAATGTTCGGCCGTCACAAGACACAGGCCTGGTTCCCCACAGTGTTCCAAGCATGCAAATGGCTGACTAATGATAGACAGCGCTGCTATAGAACAGCTATTCCCAACCATCTAAGTGGTCAAATTGACACTCAAACTGTGTTTTATGAGACCCTACGGTGCTATGAAAAACTTAAGTGGTTGCCAAGCTAACAAGTATTAAGTAGCATTCTTGACGTTTTCTTCAAGCTTCTATCCATCACAATAGGGTTCCTAAAGAGCCATTCGCTATCAATGTCAGAATTGGCCAAGTTTTTTTTCTTTCTTAAGCTTGTAGACCCAAATAATACTACTTTTCAAGACAATTTCCCCTATTTTCACACACTCAACCCTCAGTCACAGAAAGGAACACCCATTAAGGCAGCTTGCCATGATAGCAACTAAGTGCATACAGTAATGACCATTACAATCACTATATGGACACCCAACAGGGATAAATGCGTATTTAGTTGGGGGTTGACGTACTGGCTGCCACAATGACAGGCAGCTGTATTTAACAGCAGGTGAGGTGCAGTAAGGGATTCAATTAAATCCTAGAAGCCGTTACAAGGTGCTTCTGGGCATTCAGATTACAAATGGTGTCAGATTGGATGACAATTTCCTCAACACATACTTTGTGTGTTTAATGGTGTGTGTGTGTGTGTGCGTGCGCACGTGTGTGTGTGTGTGTTAGGAGCTATGGGGCTTGCTGTGGATTAACTGTTGGGCTGTGATTACAGATGTACTAGTGATTGGTGTAAAGGTAATTCCGTGTATAATCCATGTGCCACCAACGAACCCCTCTCTATGTCTGGCGCAAGGCTTAAAAGGTAATAACGTCAAATAACGGAACTAGCACACACACAAGCTTCAAAGAGCAGAAGTGGCTAGGAACCATCTGAACATAAGGGGTGATCCATTAGGTCAGCAGTCGGCTAATGTTGAGCCGTAATTGGCTCCGCATCAGCAAATAATTGCAAGTGTGTGTGTGTGTGTGTGTGTGTGTGTGTGTGTGTGTACTTGTAATTGTCTTACTTCAAAAGAACCTCCAGGTATCGAGGATGCAAGTAAGAGAAGATGAACTCAAAGTCATGAGACTTACTCACTGTATCACTTTGGCACACGCACACGCACACACACACACACAATAACAAAAACAACTCCCCATTGCTTTTCTAAATCGTCATTGCTGATTGCAGTAAACTACTAGACAAAGAAGTAGCAACATCACACACACACACACCCACACAGCTAAATTACCACATTAAACACATCACACTGGAATTATCTATCACACTGGTATTATCTAGCTAAACGTTGTATTTTGTGTTCTGCTTGATTTGGGCATGGATACATGCCTGCTGGTGTGTGTTCATGCAGAATATAATGTGTGTGTGTAAGAGTGTGTGGATCCAGGATCAGCGGGTTTGTGTGTTTTTGTATCTGGGCGATTGCGCCAGTGGCTTGTATATGAATGTGTTTATTGTGTATCTCTGTGTGCGTGTGTGTGTGTGCGTGTGTGCTGGAAGGCTCCTAGATCAGTCCATCCTCTCCCAGTCTCCGCTCTAATTGGCCACTGGGGGAGCAGTGGTCTTGCCGGGGTCCAATTTAATCTCAGCGTTGACCCCCCATTACCACCGCCCTTGTCTTACCCCCGTTTCTCCATCTTTCGCTCACTGATTCACCCTGATTCATTCAGTCCACACACAAATACACCATGGGGGGCTCTGCTTAGCTGTCCCCCCCCCCCCCCCCCCCCCCCCCACCCCCTTACACTTCGCCATCCCTCTATTTCCTTCGATTCTACTGTGCCCAAAATAGTACAAGGGGCTTGGCGAGGTACCCTGCCATGTTTGAATGAGTACATGTACTTCTGAGCTCTGGGGTGTAGTGTTTTTCCCTCTTCCCTTTTCGCACAAGATGTAAAAGCGGTTGCTAAATCATTGTCACAAGCGTGTTTACATTTCAGGCATGTACAAATTAGTCACGGACACAGAGATGGAATCGGATGGGGCTTCTGCAGTTAGCAGCAACGCTATAATCTGCCGTGCCGCTCCAGGATGGATTATCAATAGCTACTCCCATAATGGCCATGTGGATCTGATTATATCTACATTGTTTATATGATCTATGGTTAACGGATTTGGCAGCAGACCCAAATCCCACAGGATCCCATGTGGCTGAGTTATCCACAGCACCTCGGAGGAGATGTTCTTTTCCTTACTGGCATACTGTTGAAAAATGTTGATTCACCACATCTTGGCCAGTTTTCATCTGACGCTAATTGTATTGGCTGCTATTGCCAGAGCTGTGGTGAGGCTAAAAATAGACTACTGCGCCATTAAATGTTACTGCATAACTCACGCTGCTCATAAAATGGGTGCTAAATGTATGTTGTGGGCATTATGTTAAAATGGCCCGCTTCAACAGTAGCCTAACAGCAAAAAGACATACAGCAACAATATATAGTTTCTATAATGTTCTCACGGGTATATGGTGCTGTTATTTATGGCAGTATTTTCTGCCTAAGTTAATTATTTATGTATTTGTACAGTATATTGGGTTTCACAGCATCATTAGACGCCACAGCACATGCTCAGCTACTTCACAGTATAGTGTGGGGTTTGTGGCTCAATATGTTTTAACACCGCGACTGACAGAAATACATAAAGAAAAGACGTTCTCTCTGTCACTAATGACGACGCAGCACCACATACAGATAGACTGGGATTGACAGAAGGAGATGAGAGCATCCTAGCATGGTAGCAGGCAGATAGACTGGCTGATACATCTTTGAATGGCTGCTGTGTCTCTGTCTGTCCCCTAGCTGCTAACCCTCCACTTCCTTGCTCCTAATCTCCGTCTGCATACAGGCATGCGCACAGCGGACTAGCAAGGAAGCCTTCGTTTGCCTCTTTTCCACCTTGTCTCTGTCCTCAACGCGGCAGAAACATGCCATGTTTCTAGGCTAAGTCCCAGCAAGTGAGATGAGAAGAGAAAGGACTTTTCTTAAGAAAGGCAAGCATGTGTCTCATTCCGCATGCCTTCAACAACTAAATAAATGAATAAAACATACCAAGAGGTTTTTATTGGTATTTCTAGCTGGCAGTCAAGGTGAACACGGCTCACACATCCATTAAATGTTTAATGGCTTAGCTAGACTTTGCTACTTCCTAGTCCATTGACACCTACAGTATCTGCAAAATCCGAATGATACTATGGATCTATTGACAGCTCATTGACTGCTCAGCAGGCATTTGACATCTACATATGTGCATGACTACAGACACCAGTCTATGTAACGCCGAAGAGAGTGGAGCATTATCGGCAGCTTAGGTCGTTCATGAGCCATTCTAATAAGGCCAAGAGAAGAGATGTGGGAGGCGCACATTTATAGGTAGGGAGCTGTGCACAGTGCCCGACCAGGGGGAGATTCTTCTGGAAATAGGTTCTAAATCCAGAAAGCCTCACCGCGACTCCTTCTCGGCACAGATAATGAAACCCAACAGCGGCAGGTTCCAGATAATGTCTACCTCCTCCTGACAATCACCTCTGACATTACACTAATGGGGAATTTACTGATGTTAATAAAGGCGGTCAATAGAGTGCCCTGGAGGGATTAGCAACAAAAGGGACGACATTGGTGGTTCTCATCATTAAAACTGTAAGAGAATTCGTACAGTTCCACACGTGATAGGATCACTAAAGTACATCATTAATCATTCATGTTCATTATTCCCTTTTAATTCCTGTTAGCAATTGCAGAATGGATATGCACAGGACTACTGCAGCCCCTTGGGAGTGAGGGAAATTAAAACATAAATGCGCTCGACAACATGTAGCGGCATCTTTTATGCAGTCTTGTATTATGGAATAATTGGGGATTTCTTAAGGAATTGACATGCCTGTGATCTACACAGCAGAGCTCTGCCCAGCCCACTAATTCGCTCACGCTACTAGGGGAGGGGAAAGTGTGTTTATTTGGATTGCGCTCAAGGAAAATATTATCACTTTGATGGTTGCCAAGGGAAATAAATCACGCCTAATTTATGAATATCTTTCACTGAGATAGACTTGAAAGTGGCTGTTCCCCGATATGAGCTTCAAAACAATTAGCTGTAATTACATGTACTGTGAGAATTATTTGATCGCAGGAAATGTATGTCGCGCTACAGTCAAAGGCATTTCACATCAGTGATTGCTCTGTTTATTTCTGTGAGCACATACGCCCTGGCTTGTTTCAACAATGTGGTTTCTAGGGTCACTGACAGGCATAGGTCAATGCCTTGTTGTTTAATGTTTAATGTTTTCTGACAAAAGAGTAGGTCATAGTGGGGTTCTGTGAGCCTTGAAACTCAGTTTACACTGATTCAAACATGAGATACTAAAATAATTATTCTGCAGCTACAGTATCTGATTCTAATTCTGTCCCAGTTATAAATGCTGCTGCAAAGCACATGCCACGGTGTCGTGTACTGTAGATGTATTTACCAAATTAAGTACTGGTACACTGCTTGATTGCGTTATAACACAGACTCACAAATGTCCACCATAGCTCACCAACTATCCCTAAGGGTAATTTTAGACACACGTACAGCAGTTCCCCCTCCCCAATAATATCCTATATGACACATGTCCATATCACATGACACACATCAATAACATATCATGCTACATACAGTTAGCATACTTTGTGCCAGTGTGTGGATATGTGTGCCATTTACTCACCGCCTTGGTGCACTGCACGTCCTTCCCCAGCAGCCAGTTAAGCTCCAGGTTGCCTTCGCCCTGGTAGCAGGACTGCAGGCGCTCCTTGATGCGAGCGTTGACGTCCCGGATGGTGAAGACGCAGAGTGCCGAGTCGTCAGACGGCCGGTGGAACTGCTTCTGGCCCTTGGAGAAGACGGTGAAGAGCACGTCGTCCTGAGCGCTGACGTTGAGCGCGGCGGCCAGGATGCGTCCTGGCTTGCCGAGGTGCGCGGCCTGCAGGAGGCGGTATTCCACGCCATTCTTCACGCAGCCCACCGGCAGGGAAACGTACGAGTGGAACTTGCGGTCGTCCTTGCAGAGGCGTACGATGCGCGACGTGTAGAAGAGGTCGTTGGCGGAGCCGCCGGATGACATGCTGTTCTCCGGCGTCTCTGGCTGGACGGTCAGGAAGTACACGAAGTTGCCGCTGGCGAAGCCGTAGACGTAGTAGATGTCGAAGTGGGACACCAGGGCCAGGGTGTCAGACGGTATCTTGATGAGAGAGGAGACGAAGTCGGTGTGCAGTTCGTAGTCCAGCATGGCGGAGGACTCCGGGTCACGAGGCAGCTTTCGACTGGAGATGGTGGGAAAGTAGTCCTGCTTGCCGTCTACGGCTGTGCCGATGAACAAGGTGCCGTCCTGGCCGTGCGAGGGCACGATGACCCCGTACATGGTGCCGGTCTGGTTGACGCTCGAGAGGTAGTGCTCTTTCTTATGCGAGGGCTCCACCAGGATGAACAGGTCATCCAATCTGAGGAGCTTGCACACACCCTGATAGAGGCTGCCGCAAGCTAGCAGCCGGTTCTGAGAGTAATCGATGAGGAGAAGCTTGTTGACGTTGTTGGTGGAGACCAGAGGCTCCGAACAGGGCTGTACTATCAGCGGAGGGTAGCAGGCCTTGTTGTCGTCCTCGGGGCCCGTGTCGTGAGACACGAGGAGGGTCAGGTTTCCTGACAGCTTGTAGACACGGTTGACCGCTCCGATATAAAGCGCTCCCGTGGTCTGGTGGACCGTCAGGTGATTGAAGGCCCATTCCCGACGCTCAGGGTGGAAATTGGTGAAGGTTGGGATGCTGCCCAAGGTAGGGATGGCTAAGAGGCAGAACCCTAGCAGAGCAGCTAGAGATGCTACTTTAGACCCTGGTAATAAAGTCCTGCGTGTAACCCGCTGGCCCTCCATGACCAACAGGGCCTGCAAGGCAACAGCAGAGGAAGCAAAGATAATGGACGTTGGGACGGAGGGGAAAAACCTTCTCCTTTGCGTCGTTTAAGGTTTTTGTGTAGGATGAAGATTGACCAGGGTCTTCACGTGTTTCTGAAAAAGAAGGAAAAAAACAAATTTTTAGGAAAGAAAACATACTGCAATGTAACATCTCCTCTTAGCTAGTAATGCTACTGCTTGGAAATGGTCAAAGTTTATCCGGAGTACGGCATCGAGCTGTGAAGAACGGGGCTGCTAGCTGACAGAGACAATGGGAGGAAGCCTTTATGGTCCACGTTCCAAAGCATTTGCTGGCCATTGCCGGAAAGTTCCAGGGAAAATATCCTGACCTGATTCATGCTACCACTGCTGCATTTGACAAGCACTGAGCAAAGGGTTTATAAGAACAGAACAGCACCAGGTACAGACACTGCCACAGCAATGAGTCTATGAGTCATCGCACATTGCATTGGAACAGATTTTTAGACCAATAGTGTTAATAGAGTGAATTCATACAGTATATAACAATGTGCCGCATCTGACCTTTACATTATGTACTTATATAATGAATACTGTACAAGCTCTAAATAGAACTATAAAGTATAGAGATACAGTATATTGTATTTCTTACTTTATACCAAATAACAACAACAACAGACAATTTCTCAACCCATTATTTATAGCACTTTTACAATTCAAAACAGGATTTTACACTGGAACAGTTTACCACGCATTGTATATAGTTATGGAAGGGGGGAAAAGAGATTAGCACAATAGAGGCCCTTTAATAATTTTAGAGATGGTCATGCTTTTGATATTACACGATAAACAAACATTATTCTAAACTGATAAACAAAATAGTAATTGTTTATTTATGCACCTAATCCATCCCAACCTCATAGTCCGGTCATCCACTTTCATATTGCTCTCTTTCCCTATCGCTATACGAAAACATACATCAAGCAAAGTCTGCAATTTATGTAGCTATGTTCAGCGTGGACTGTTGAGATCCCCTTCTCCACGTGCCATAAATCAAACGACGGAGTCCCCCTCCATGCAGTTTATCCCCGGGAGTTAATTATCTCGTCCACTGGAAAGGGAGGCCTGGATCCTATTACTGGAACAAAGTGAGAACAAATTGGGAGCCAGTTGCAACTCCCCATACCCCTGCCCCCCCCCTTACTTTTTTTGCCGCCTTGCTCTTTAAGGGGCCTGTTATACAGAAAGTGAATCCATTAATTATTCTTTTCCCAACGTTGCTGTTGTTTTTATCCTTTTATTCTATTTATCTCCCGCTAACACCATCAGATCCTGCAGGGATTAATCACTGGCAGCAGAACAATCATAATAAAGTGAATCAGGCCGCCGTATTAGATATGCACACGGCACCACCCCCCCTCACAACACCAACCCCTACCCCCTTACATGCCAGCTCTATGTGTGTGTGTGTGTGTGTGTTTACAAGTGTCTCTCTCATTCCCCCAGCATTATCGGCATACTCTATCAGAAGCGAGCGGTGTGCGGGGCTAACAAGTGGAGACAATGGCAGCGCATTCCAAACATCAAGTATGATTATGCTTAACGCCCCAACAAGGGTAATTACCGCAGAGCTGGCAGAGGTGTGCGGAGGAAGTGACACCCGGAGGTTCAATCGGGGGGAAGGGGAAGGGGGGGCCGCTCATCACGCTCCACGTTTGCATCTTTTGACCTGCACACCGGCGGAGGAAAGCGGGGGATGAATCAGCATCTCGGGGGGGTCCCGTCCCTCAGCTCAGACGCGAGTACAGACTGGAGGTGCGCACACATCGATCTGTGGGTCTGTAAGCGCGGGTCCTAAGGCTCAGTCAAACTGTTTCTTGACCCCCCCCTTCCCCCCGCCCATCACCAGAAGCACTATTAGCATGGCCATAAAAGCACCATGGCTATGAAGCAGAGTGGTCGGCCCTCTTCCCTTTGTCTGAGTTGGCACATGCTAGGAGTGGAAAGCGGGTCCCTTTGGAGGCATAATCGGCCTCCTGCTGAGCCAGCTCCCCCCCCACACACCACGCTCCCTCACCCTTCAAGCCCTACAGCCTTTTGCCCTTTACAGCTTTCGATACACGCTCAGCGACTCCCCTGTGGTATGTGCGCATGGAAGATTTACACCCGTCCATCTCTCCTTTCCCTCTCCCTTTAGTCGCTCCTCTTTTATGTCGGGGGGCGCGGGGGTGAGCAGCTGCAAAGATGCAGGGGAGAGACTGAATGGTGTAAATAGGATTTGCGATCTGTATTGCCTTCGGTGAGAAGAGTTAAATGAAGCCTTTGTTTGGTTTGATTGCCAGTCCACTTTGTTGCACTTGACAGGGACTTCTGGTCGTTACGTGGCAGTGAGAAAAAAAAACCTTGCTGATTCAACCCTTTCGTTCTTTGTTTCACTCATTTTCCTTAGTCAGGATTACCGAAAAGCAAATTAGCATAGCAACTCCGCTAGTAATGATTCATACATATGCAGCATTACCCAGTGACCCAGAGAAAGGAGAGGGCATGTTGCGTTATGACTTTGCTCCCTATTTGTTACACTACAGGTAATGGAAGCAACGTGCCAGCCTTTTTTGAGTTTTTATCGCTTACAAAAAACATTTAGTCTCTATTGTAGTTCCGCCACAAGCACCACTTCTACCAGTAGTGTTGGCTCTAAAACACTTGATTCATGGCCTTTTCAGCAAACTGGCAACAAACTTTGAAGCCTTATCTCCCTGTCAATGCTGACACACAACAACCCCCCAATAACATTAACAGATACTAGAAAAAGTTGCGTTAGTCAGGATATGAGTCAGATATTATTCGTAGACACAACAACTGCCGTATTGACTTAATGGAAAATGGTCGTTGTCTCAATGACAGGGCATTGCTCAAAAGTGTTTAACAAGCTTAAAATGAGCATGCTCATTTATGCACTGCAATTTCTGTTGTCTATACATAGAGAGAGAGAGCCCACCAATTATAGTAGTTGACGGGTCATCAAAAGACGACTTCTAGTGAGCAACCCCATCATAAACATGGCAGACGTGCGAGAGGAAACCCCAAAGTATTCTGTCAGGAGACACAGACGAACCTCCTGCATTCCAGCGCACACATAAGCTGTGATCATGGCCTGGAGACAAAAAATACTGTTTTTGCATAACCTCCCATTCATAATGAATAGTCACGCAACACCGAACCATGCACCGGCACGCTGAGCCAGGCTGCTTCCCGAGCACTCGCTAAACAAGCAGGCCGCACTTGGATGCCCGCACACGCGCCCATGCGCCCAGAAGCAGCCAATGGCCAGGCTACAGGGGTCATGCCAACATCAGGGCACAGATAACTGCCCTGTGGTGGTTATCTCTGGAAGAGAAGCCATTTTCCAAAGACTCGTGGGAACGGACAGGTATGAGCCAAAGGCTAAAGCAGAAGGTGACAAACAACCTAAACAAGGTCCCCTATCGTAAAATACAGGTTTTTCCAAATGCGTGCTCATGTCTTTGAATGTGCCTGAAAAGGCTAATTATAAAAACGTGTCTAACACGCCCCCAGGTGTGACATCTTTTATGGATTGTAACCAATCACCTTTGACAAATCATGCCGATACCACATATAGCTAATCAAGTCAAGACATGTCTAAACAAAGTAGTGCAACACCAACTGCTGGAATAAAGAGAAACCTGTACAAAGTTGGGAAAGAAATGTTATGGAGCCTTTAAGTGTTGCAGACACAGCAGCCATCATGGACCCCTGCCTACAAGAAGAGCTCCATTTAAAGGGTTAGAGCAGCTTCAGCCTCAGTCAGCCTGGCATAAGCAGCAGACAGTTTGCCTCTTCACAGTCAGTTTCACCCTTTTTTTTCCCCAGGCATACTAAGCTTCTTAACAATACAGACACATTATTTGATCTGCCCAAATTCATATTTACAGCTATTGTACTCTAGCAGATAAAGAACACAAACCAAAATCCGGTTACGGAACTAAATCCATTGTTGTGGGATTGGAATAGGAAATGGATGATTGGAATTTCATGCCTTGGATTAATCTGTTATTCCCTGAATGATTAATGTAAAGCATGAAATCGCTATGCTTAATAAAACTGATACACTACCACTCATATAGACATCTCGGGAGAAAATAAACGAATAAACAAATTCAAGAAATGTAATAGGTTTAAAAAGTGTCAAACTTGTTCATGTGAAAAGCAATCAACAGAGAGTATTATGGTGTTGTAGAAAGTTAATCTTCCCTAAAGGGACATCATTTTTATACAGTATAGAGTAGGAGTCTATAAAGAAGTGATTAGCTGGAGAGGTTAGTCTATTCTTCTTTGTAAGCTGACACTAAGGGCAGAAATAATGAGGGGGTTCTAGCAATGCGTGCCATATTCAGAGTACTTTTCTGCACACATTACTTTGTACACCGAGAATGGACCGCCAACTCCATCTGTCTGCGTCAAAGAAAACTCAGCACTTCCAGCGTTCTACCCACCACAGAAAAACGACACCATAGCAAAAGGAGATGGCTGACACCCTCTAAAACCACAGTACTTCCAATGTGTCCTATCAGTTCGCTATGTCTAGTTTCCTGTGCTGTGGCATTAAGAGGATAGGGGGAGTGGGTATTTCCTTTTATGACAGAATTCATTCTTCAAACTAATGTGCTGAATGGCACAAAACACAGCTACAGACAAAAACATTTGAAAACAAAGCTAAAGCATTATAAATCCTGCTTTCCTAATGTGTTTAATTTCACTCTGCTAAACGAGGAATAATGTAGCAATGCATAAATGAATGAGCTCTTGTTCATGGTTAAGCATGTACGCTGAGGGCATTTGGAAAAGAACACTGCCTCTTGTGTTGATCGCACTCTGTTAGTGACCCACATGACCGTCTTAGAGTGTGTGTGTGTGTGTGCGTGCATGTGAGTGTCCTCCCCTCTACCACTATCACAGCTTACACAAACTTACATCAATAGACACATACATGTTACAATGTTCCTCAAAACGGCATGTCATTGTGACACGGGAATAATCGGGTGTCAGCATATAGCAGCTTATCCCTGAACGCTAACAACAGCATGTGTGTCTAATCTTTCCCTTTAACCCGCCCCCCAAACACACACACACGCGTACACACACACACGCACACACACTTGACACACTTCAGGCAGTATCTGGCTTGCATGATGCCTCCCACTGAAGACAAGCACCAGTGGGATTGTTATTCTAATGAATGTTGCTTCCCCTCTTAAGAAACACCTCCTAAACACACGCACGCATGCACGCACACACACACACACACGCACGCACACACATGTTTGCTGTAATGCTCTGGCACATGTAAACAAATGCTTATATGCAACTGCGTGCACTCACACACAACTCCCCCCCCCCCCAATCCCCATCATACATACACACACACACACACATAGATAATCCGTCTTCCCCAGACATGTATTTCGCTGACACAACCAAGCCTCACCTATCTAGTCCTATTAAGGCTGATCTTAAAGTGATCTACCAGCAGGTTGCCACTGACCAGGAGCTATGTGCGCTGGTACATGCTTTAATCACAGTCATTCTCAGAGAGCAGGAGGTATTTCTATAAATCTTTTGGGGGGGTTGGGAGGACCCTGGGTGTCACCAAGGTGGCAGGGATCGCACCAACATCGCTCTCACAGATCAGGCGTGAACAAGGCCATTTGATTGACAACGTGTTGATCGTGAAAGTCAGTATTCTAATCATGCTCACCGTTGCTGAATGACTGGCGGTGTAGCAGTGGTTAAACAAGGAATGTGCTGTATATTGTGTCTATTATTTATTTATTCAGTGAAAGACACCAGTGCTGATTTACACTTACACACATTTATTACCAACTGCATGAAATTATGCACGGCATTATTTTGTACATTTCACGCAGGGCTTTAAACAACAAGGGACATCTCATGCTCACAGAATTAGAAGAGATACTGTGCTTTTTTGTAAGCGATTAAAATGAATAAAAAAAGAGCATTAAAAGTAATTCACTTCATCTCCTAAATGAGAATTGATTTCCATGCAGTTTAATCACAAGGCTTACTGTACTGTAGTAGGAACATTAACTGAGCTGTCATAATATAAAACTCAAGATTTATAGGTATGCAATAAATCTCATCCATAAGTGAAAAAAAAAAAAATTTGAAAAGGAAAATCCAATTAAAACAAGGATTAAAGATCAATTTTCTGCATTTTGTGAATAAGACAAATGGCTTTAGTAAGTACCTAGTAGTAGGTGCAAAAGACAACCATTTGGCTTGCAAGGTGTCTGCGATCACATGGAACGTATAGGTTCCTGTGTGGACTAGACTGGAATAAATGGTATCGGCTGGTGGGGTTACGTAAAGCCTAGGCCATTACTGTGCACTGGAGCTCACCGTGATAGCAGTGGGCTGATCGGCAGGGTGTTGCTAAGCCAGGAAGATAAAGAGAACATCAGCCCAAACAGAAGCAGGTCAGCGTCAGACCAAGAGAACCTCACTGCAGGTCAATCAGACCTGGGTGTGCGTGTGTGTGTGTGTGTGTGTGTGTGTGTGTGTGTGTGTGTGTGTGTGTTATAGCTGTGCAATTAATCAAATTTTAACCGTGATTTGAATTTTGGCTCCTAACTTTTACTAAAACAATACCGTAATTTCCTGGCTATTAACCGCACCGTATATTAACCGCAGGTCAGTATTTTATGTAATTTTTAGAAATACACTTGTCTATTAACCACACCCGTGTGTTAACCACAGTTTATTCAATGTTACATCATCGGGAAGTATTAAGGGACATTTCACAGTTGAGTTTTTTCTCATTCATTTGTTCATCTGTTTCACTGTTTGTTTTAGATGAAGTAAATGCAACATCTTTACACAGTCAATGAGTAATTGTATCAAAAAAAATTTGATTTCAATATTGACCAAAAATAATCATGATTATTGTTTTTTCCATAATCAAGTGTGTATTTGTGTGTGTGTGTGTGTGTGTGTGTGTGTGTGCGCGTATGTGTGCGTGTGTGTCTACAGTCCATGTGTTTGCTCTCTTTATCAACAGAGGGGCTGCAGCTGTGCTCACACAAAATCAAACTGGTCTCTGACCCTAGCAGCGTGCAGCTGACCACTCAAGTGGAGGCCCAGACGAGCACAACGTCCCGTCAAATAATCACATCCGATCCCTTCAGCTCACTCTGCCACCGTGCTGAAACTGAAGACACTGGACGCACTCGTTCCAGATAAATGAGCTTATCTGTCAGAAACTACAAGAACTAGTGCCTCTCTCTCTCTCTCTCTCTCTCTCTCTCTCTCTCTCTCTCTCTCCTCTCTCTCAGACATATTCCCAGTCATCTGTCTCTACTCTCTACAGGATCCAGGTGTGCACTGCAGTGCAAGGCTCACTGGCCGAGGAAAGAAGGTAAAAAAGAGGGTGGCTGAGTGAAGAAACAAAGTGAGAGCAACATAAAACTTGAGTCCTGTGGTGAAAACGCAGCGCAAGCATAAAACGCAAGCGACCAACAGACCCTCTGGGCTTGTGCACTGCTCATGCGTATGCGTTATCCACGCGTTGTCCGTGTGTGCGAGTCTACTTGTGAGGGAGAGGCGGGCCAGACATGGAAAGGAGTGTGGGCCACATATTCATTACTCCAGCTGTGTAACAAGCTGGTACAGTAGCGCTAACAGCCACAACTACAGAAGCTGGCACGGTGCAGCCGCTATTATCTTGAGCAAATATTCAGCTGGCAAGCTGGAAAGGGCTTGGGGTTAGTGAGGGGTTTGTCGTTCAGAGAGGTGAGAGGGAAGTCAAAAAAAAGCAAGATATAAGATCTATGTTGTAGACGCAATACCCATTACACAATGAGAGGGCCTGCCTCTGTTATTTAACTCTGCGGGCACCACATTTTAACTAAATTCAAGAGCGGTTACATAAGAGTTTCTCCGTGGGGAGGTGATGATGGTGGAAACCCCGGCAGTCAAAGTAATCCCTTCCATTTTTATCCCCGCTGCTGTTTCACATATAGAGGACAGTAGCACAGCCCAGACTGTGTTATCGTGCTTGATGCGGGGATGAGGCCATTCTGTACCCAGCCAATAGGAATCACCGCCGCAAAGTTGGCACTCCGTATGATAAGAATGTGAACAAAAGTATTTCCATTTGTTTGTGCATCGTTTGGGCACGTTTGTGCATGTAAAGTAAATATGTGTGCACAAACCGTTATAGAGAAATTAAACATGATGTCGTTTTGCAATGGTGTGACGTCCTCAGCCTCCTATTAATGTTATTTCCATCTTTCACTTATCGCATTCGTTGGTGCATCATCTGTGCATGTTTGTGCAAACAAAACAAACATTAGTGCATCATTATTTTAGGTTTTATTGAGTTTTTTTTTATGTAAACAGATGACATCATCATCTTCCCATTTGTCTCGCGCTGGAAAGGGCTGAATCGCTCATAGGCTTAATACGTAAATATAAACTTTCTCTAAAACGGTTTATACACAAAATGTGCACAAATGATGCACAAACAAATAAAAATGTTGTATTATTTTTACACTGTTTTATTCTTGTCATATGGGGTGCCAGCTTTACGGAGGTCTATCCTGCAGGGAGCACTGCTTGCCCTGCGCAGATCACTATAACACTGGGTATTGTGTAGCAGGAGCAAGAGATTAGGGATTATTGGGTATGTTGTTTGGAGTATGGTTACAAACACGGGAGACTGCACCCTGCCTGTCAACTTTGACCGAGAGAAACATAGTCTGTCAATAGGTTACTGATGACCAGGTGCACACACACACTGTACATACGCATGTCGTTTGTCTCTCATGCATATGCAGTCGTGCGTGGCTAGCACTCCAAGCTAAAATCAACTAGCTGCCAAGCCAATTAGCATGAGAGCTGGCTGTGTGTGATCTCTGTCCTCTCGCTAGGCTGTACCGTAGGGGCAGGTAGCTGACAGGGTGGAGTGGCACAGACAGTATTGCTGAAGGACATCAGCACACACTGTAACACTAAACATGGAGGCTCCACACAATACTGATGTGCACATATTCAATTCATATTGACCAGACTACCTAAAAAGTGTCAGCATGTGGACTTTAAAGAAAGCTACTGTATACATTCAAAGGTTTGATAACGTCTGGTTTAAGCATTAGTAACGCTCACATAAAACAAAATGTTTTAATTAATTAATTTATTTATTTGACCTTTATTTTACTATATTTACAATGATGGCCTATTGTGGAAAACATAAATCATTATTTAAAAATACAATGCATATACACTAACAGGGAAAGAACACAGCAAGTCAAAGTCCTATACACATAATTTGATTTAAAGCCAATTGATCGAAGACAGCAAATGGTTCATGGCCAATACTGGTTACCTCAATTACATGAGATTAACTGACAATGCCTGGAGGTACGCTTGTGTGTACTTAAAACTAAGCCAGGACAGAAGCCTGTCTCTGATGAATTAATGGTGTTTACTCATACACTATTCTTTTGTAATCATTTGAAATATTCCACTCTCTTATTTTTCTCTTGCTGCCCTTGTTTGTCTCCCAACGCACACACAAAACCACAGCATGGCGGTACCAACAGAAAAAGGTGTTTCTGCTTGCCTAAGGGTTGAATTTCCAACCGTCATAAAGAAGGCTTAGGACAATGACTTCATACTGTAGATCCAGCTCCTCCGGTCAAAAAAGGATCACAACCTCCGCCTAAACAGCAGTCTGGAGCTCCACTGAGGACTCAGAATATGTTGACTCTAGCAGTAGCTCCAGACTGAGACTTGGCTGGCTTATCTCATATTGTTTTTGATTTATTGAGGGAGAAGCACTTGAGGTTAAAGTTAAGCAAACTAACCCCAGTGACCTGCCTGTCTCCCTCCCCCCTGGGTGGAGGAGGGAGGGGTGGGAGTCAGGGTGAAAAACACATAATCCGTTCTGTTGTTCTGTCTGCCTGCAAACTACTGCAGGTCACTGTAAGGCCTGACAGTGGCCCGTGACATGAACCAGATGCCACCAAAGAAACACGAGGACGGGAAGCGCTTCACATGAACGACAGGTGAAGGAACTCTAATTGTTTGCTGTGTCAACATTTATTGTTTCAAATGTTGAATGATGTGGACGGATATGCTGATGTTTGCACACTAACGTCACATTAAAACCAGAGTGCCATCCTTTTTTTAAACAACTAAATTGTTTCATAGTGTATGTGTATATCTTTACACCTTCTAAAATACCACAGAACATATTTGAGAAAGAAGAATGATTTCTTTCTACACCATTCAGTAAGAAAAACATCGAGGCCTATTTACCCAGAACCTTTCTAGCGAGGGGCAACCACAGCTATCCATTAATGCTGTAGGATAGAATTCAGTTTCTCCCCATTTCTCGCTAATGTCATCAGAGGTGATAAAACATCAAGAAATCCAGTCTACTTAAACCAAATCTTCGTCTGGATAACAGCTTTCAGTGGTTAAACCGGGGGACTTACTGCAGACTGAAACACGCCTTGCAAGGCAAAATTTCACAGCTCTAGAGAAAGCAGCGTTAAGTGTTTGTAAAAAAAACACAATGCCACAGAGAGGGACTCCTCTTTTTCTGTGCATGCAGCAGACGTTTAGTGATTTAACAGGCAGTGTGGGGAGGGTAAAAGCGGGGAGGGGGGGTTCTGCCTCGCCTTGCCAAGCCTCGCTGTGCCACTGTGATGGTGACATCACAGGGCTCTTATATCTTACATGCCGTGCACAGCAGTGTGATAGCACATCACCAGGAAACCTGACTATGAAATAAATAAATAAGGTATATTGCTGGGTTGATTTTACAGTTGGGTGAGGGGGTGAGGGGGGAACAAATGCTACTGCTAAACACTGCCTGGTATGGCGCTAAGATGAGCTACGTAATGTCACACACACCCTCAATATTCTGTCGGTCTGGGGGACCGGACATGAGAAGAAAAAGCTCCGAGCGCCATTACAGAGCACAGCAATAACGCATAAAAACGTGGAATTGTATGCAGGTTCAAACCAGCTCTCGGAGATGAATATGAATAATGAAACAGCAGTGGAGACTGCAGTAAGCATTAGCTCAGCCTGGCAAAGGCTGTGGGGTATAGGAATGCACCTGAACAACCTCTGAAGAAAGGCAGCTGTTGCCAGTGCAACGACAGGACACAGACACAATTGGACACGGGGACGAGGCTCGGCGAGCTGGCAGGCTGGCAGGCTGACTCGCTAGATCAGGGCTGAAATGCACATTCACGCCTTCCGGCTGGTTCCGTGTGAACCTCACACAGGATGAAGGGCTGGCTGGGACACAGTGGAAAATCAGCAGCGGCCAGCTTCCTGTGAGCGAGCCAGTCTCCTACGAATTCTGTAGGCATATCGCCACAGCAGGCCCTTCCGCACATTAGTGTGAAGTCTACTGTAAAACGACACTGCTGGGCACTTGGCTATACTGTACGTAGATATAAATAATCACACTGTATGTAACCGGTGTGGTTAACCAAACACATGTCCTAGGATGCCCTAGAAGAAATAAACTTAAGTGACTTTGTGGCGGGAGAAAAGACAAAAGAACCGTTCTGTAAACTCAGCAGTATACTATGAGGTCATATGTACACAGCAGATACAATATATAGGTGTTGCTCTGGGGGGTACCGGTACGTTCTGTGTACGGCGAAGCCCATTCATTACACATGTGGCACAACGGTTCCCTAGCTGCACGCTGGGGGCATGGGGAAGAAAAGAAGGTGGGGGGGAGGGGGGGCCGAAGGTTGGGAGCCACAGAAGAAGGAATGTCATGGTGACCTAGAAGGGCCGCGATGAAAAATAGCGTGTCGGCGGAGGCAATAGCAAAGCCCTGCATTATTCACCTTAGGCGTGAAGGTTGAATGTAATATGTGAGAGATGAAGGTAGGTCTGGTCTGAACGTTATTATCCACCACTGAGATGAGAGAGAGAGAGAGAGAGAGAGAGCGAGAGAGAGAGAGAGAGAGAGAGAGAGAGAGAGGTGTAGAGGTACACTCCCCATGGGTCAAAGGAGGATGGAGAAGGTGGGGCAGAGGACGGTTGGCCCCTTGGACCTCAAACAGTGAGGGGCTACAGTGAGGCTGAGGCTCCCATTCGCTCTCATCCCCTACTTTGGCTCCTCCTACCTTCGCTATAGCTGTTACACCCAGCTGCATTACCTTGGCAGCTGATATGCCACCGTGGCAGTGACATCACAAAGCTCTAAGAATGTTACAGGAGGGGGTGCTATGATAATGCTAAAAGCTGCCTGGCATGGAGCTAAAGGGAGCTACACATACAGATGTAAGGCAGATGAAAGGCTGTGCTGACCGTGGAGACGCTAATAAGGGCACCACTGAAGACCTATGTGGAGAGACAGGCTGGCCATCCATAATATTCAGCCAGCTGCAGGGATGACATCTTTCATGCATGGCTGTGTGAGTTTCATAAGGCTGTCCGTCAGCCTTGTACGAGGTATCTTGATAGCATCTCTCGCCCGCGGAGGCCTGGATCAGTGGAGTGGCATGTCATTGATGCAATCACAGACGCTGGCGCGCGCGTGGCCTGCTTCATGAGAAGGGAAGAGGGTGGATGTTGAAATTCAGCAGCGAGGCTTGTCAAAATCTAGCTCAAGTGTGAACGGCATGGTAATTTGGGGGGGGGGGGGGGGGGGGGGGGGGGGGGGGGGGGGGGGGGGGGGGGGGGGGGGG
>JAOEGT010041638.1:12288-22379 GCA_025447795.1 Speoplatyrhinus poulsoni | reverse complement strand
TCTCTCTCACTCTCTCTCTCTCTCTCTCCCTCTCCCTCTCTCTCTCTCTCTCTCTCTCTCTCTCTCTCTCTCTCTCTCTCTCTCTCCCCATCTCCCTCTCTCCCTCTCTCTCCCTCTCTCTCTGTCCGTCTAAAAACAGCCTGTGTTGTCAAATGACACCCTACGCTGGCTGTAAACTGCGGCCCCATAAGCTTTATTATACCCTGCAGCAAACCACATGGCACACACTGTATGCATGCTCCACTGGACCGTATTGATACACCGAGGAGGCACCACGGCTGGCCTGGGAAGCCATTGATCAATATCATCGAGCCGCAATCAATCAAGTGCTGTTCTACGCCAGTTTGTGGAGACATTAAGTCTGAGCATGTGAGGACCGGCTCTCTTGAGGCTCTGAGTGTGTGTGTGTGTGTGTGTGTGTAATAGTGAGAGTGCCAGAGCCCTGACCTAGACCCTCGCCTTGTCACTGGCCGTGACCCTGCACCCCTCCTCCTGACTTCAACACCTATCGTGTGAGAGCCTCTTTGACCCCGCTGCCCACACCATGGCCCCTGTAGGACCCCTACACCCACCTCATCACATAAACACATCCTGAGCGGAGGCGGGGGGGAATGGGGTGAGGGGGAGAGGGCGAGAGTGCGTAGGAGGCACATACCTTCGGTGGGGATGAAGTTGAGGGGCCCGGGCTCCTCGGGGAAAGCGGTGCTGGTCATTCGGAGGAGCCAGCACAGTAGGAAGAAGGAGGGAGGCGCCACGGTTGCCATAGCAACAGAACGCTGGCTCTGTTAAGATACAAAAGAGGGGAGTAGACAAGGAGAATGGCGAGTGAGCTGCTGGCTAGATTAAGCAGTACAGAGTACCGCAGCGCGCGCGCACACACACACGAACACACACAGAACAACATTGAACATACACCATCACTCAGACACACATGAAAACACACACGATACACACACACACACACTCACTCGCTCAATCACTGGCTAACTGGCTGCCTCTCTAGATGGAAGCTCTTTGTATTCCCATAGCATCTCTTTCTCTGTGTCCTGACGAGGGGAGAGATAAGCAGCTGCACACGGGATTAAGTCATCTACTGTCTAGGAGAAGTGTCCAGTCAGCTCCCAGAGCAGCCACATCAGTGTGGCACAGCCCGCGTGAAACGCCCCACCGTCTGTGACACGACCAGGGGAGCGTGGGTGGTGACGGCGGTCATGGAACACGGGGAACAATAGGCGTATTATATCTTGAACATGTGAGGTGAAGAGGGACAAAGCTATGTGTAGTAGGAGGAAGGGGGTGTGTCTGTAAGAGATATTGTATAGATGAATAGAAGCACGGCTAAGGGAGTGTAGCAAGTGTGAGCACTGAGTATATAACAGAATGGCATGCAAGGGATTGACAAAGAGGGAAGATTGGTTGTTTACTCAAATTAAATGCTTGCCGTCAACGCAAATCACGTCCCCTGACAGCCTGGCTAAACTGTTGGCAATTTTTCACCAGGCAGGACTGCGGTTAACACAGGGTTCGGACGAAACACAAATGATACTAAAATTAAGTTAGTCCACTCTTTCCATCTGGGAAATAACAGGAGCACTTTGCTAGAGAAAGGCTCAGGGAATAGCTACTGACATTACATACGAGAGATGTGCCATTGCTAAGCTTTCATTCATGCTGTTATGATCTATATTTGCACCTAATCTGTGATAATGTCACTTTTCCTCACTCTGCATATAAACAAGGTTTGGAGTGCGTTTTGTTAGCTCTCTCAAATCATATTTCATAAACCTATCACCTCCTTTTTGTTTTATAATGAAGTAATGCAATTTTTTTATATCAAGTAGAGCTTTTTTCATTATCTAAGTGCAAATGAAACACTGGCATTTCTTTTTCAGATACATTCAGGTGCATAGTCACATTTGAATACCCAAGGTTGGATTTTATTGTGTGCAATGGAAACATAACATTTGACTGTGGTTAGCAGTACATGGCATAATGCAAAATACAATCACTTTGCTACACAGAGTGTGTCTCTCTCTCTCTCTATATCTCTCTGCCTTTGTCCTTCTCCTCACTCTAACTCTGCCCAGCTTTCTTGGTCTTCCCAGAAGAAGAAGGGTTTACTAAAACAGTCCATTGTGAACAGAATCTCTTTAATGGCTGAACACCATCTTATCAGTGCACACAATCTTTATGGGGCATTTCTCAAATTCCCCTCGCTGACATCAGAATCATGAACGTGCGGGCTCACTAATTGCTCGACACCCCGACCGCACAATTACAGGAGGCACGGGCGGGGGTGGGGTCAATGCCAGAAGAAAGAAGGTCAGATGGAAGACAGAGATTGAATGAGAGATGAGAGAGTGGGGGAGAGAGCAAGAGAGAGAGAGAGAGAGAGAGGCCAGGAAGTTAGCACTGTATATCCACTCACAGATTCTCTTGTCTCTGCTTTTAATAATGTATGAATAAATGTCAGGCGGTGCGCATTCAATTAGCATAATTAGACACCAACGGCTATAGGGTTTCTTTGGCTAGCACAATAAGTAGACACAAACATGAAGGGGCAGTGTGTGTGTGTGTGTGTGTGTGTGTGTGCCCGTGTGTGAGAGAGGTACCAGGCCAAAGTATCTCCATAATTATGACAAATAGTTGCGGTTGCGTCTGCTCAGAGAACAAGGCATGCTGCATGGCACCAGCTGCACAGTAGTACCCCATTATGGTGGAACAAGGCATATTGTATATCACATGTCATCTTAATATAAGCCTTTCTACTTGCTCTTTGCGTTTAGAAGGCCTACTGTATATGCAGCAACAGTCATATTGAAGTGGCGTACATATGTACGGTATGGTGCCTAGGCTCTGACGATGATTATTAACCAATCTGTCAGATGACTATTAATACCACAGTCATTTCACTCAAGGCTTATCTTATGTGTGACACACAAGGTCATGGATGGATCTGAAGCATGACGTCAGGGGCAACAGCGGGGCGTACGTACCACCTGCTCTGCCTAAAGCAGGGCAGAGCGGGAGCAGTTGGCAGGGGTCTTTATCACAATTTGCTACTGGGCGGCCAGGCCAGTTGAACAGAACGCAGCGTAGAGCTTTAAAACAGATGCGTAGAGCTTTAAAACAGGGAGGAGAAGAAGAGGGAACGTTGTCCATAGACACATGCAGTGGCCTCAGTCAATAGATTACGTTATGGACGATATTAGTCCTGTTGACCAATGTTTGGATCATACCCAGATGGAAATGACTGATACTATACAGTGAACACAGGACAATTTAAACTATGGGGCATAAAGGGTAGAAATGCAATGCACCTTCATTTGCATACGGGGCCATATTGTTTCACTTGTGTGCCGGTGTGGCTCCGTGACAATGCAAATACATGGAGTGCTATCATTCACCAAGAATGGCAACACAGCCAAGCCTTTGACATTCAGCTGTTTTGTTCCCGCTACACACCTTGGCACATGCAAGCAGGCAGACAATTGGCCTCAATGTGACTGCTCTCATATGAAATCCCTCCCATTGGGCCCTGACCTGCTGCGATGCTGGTCTGGGGCAGTTTGGCACACAGGCAGCGTGTTGGTGTATTTTGGTCTTAAGGGATATGTGGCTCTACCCCAGTTGGCTGCAGACGCAGTACCACCAACATGTTATAGGGAAGGCAGGCGAATGTTTAGACACAAATAGTCTAGGCACAGGCCAACAGACAGGTATCATATCTGTAATGATTATCATCAACAACAACATCAACAACAACACTCCTGTACTCATCATGTCTGGTAGAACGCGGGCGGGGCTGTTAATTTGTCGGCTTCCACAGCCCCCAGACCAATTTAATTATAGCTGTTTTTGGTAATTTGCTAAACAAAGTCATTAAGCAATCAGTTTGCTGCCAAAAGGGGAGGGAGTAGATCGGTGTGTTTGTGGGGGGAGGAGGGGGGAGGGTCTGGGGGCAACAGCTCCGCAGACCCCATCGCCGCCTCCTTGTAATGACCACCACCACGACTTAGGCCAACAAATAGACCGATCAATGATGTGTAATGTCTTTAGCCAAGCCCTAATGAAGGCTGATACTGTCCTGACATACAGAGGCAGAGTTGAAAGCAGAGACTTGGACGCAGATGAGGAAATGTCTGGCCGCTGGAGGAAAGATGTGGGGAACGCTTGCAATGTGCAGCTACTAATCTAATGTGCTACTAGCCAAGTACAAAAACAGTGGTGCTCCACTGCTGTATACAGAATGTTCTGCCTCGAAACGGGACAGCCAATCATTAATTAGAGACTCAAATATGCAGTGAAATTCCAGATGTCTTATTGCTTATTACCGTTGTTGTGGTTTTTCTACTCTCGTTATCTCACATGACTCTTCATTTCAACCTTTGTTTTTATTTATGTCATTGCTCTCTCACTCCTGTACACACCCAGCCCTCTCTGCCTTCTCTGTATAATGTGTATGTCGTGAATGTGTTTTCATTATAGAGCCTGTCTGCCTTCTCTGTATAATGTGTATGTCGTGAATGTGTTTTCATTATAGGGCTGTGACACTTGCTGTGAAAGCCGGGGCGAGTGAATAAGAGAAAGCCAAGAATATGCATATGTCCTAGATAAGGGGAAAATGCAAATGAAACAGAGCAGCACGGTCGTCGTGGTTGGGGCATTTTAACCGACGCATTCCTGTAAGCATAGTGGCTGTGAAGAAATTATGAGGTATCAGCAGAGATCAAAACCTCTTCACATTGGTGACTCAGCAAATAATGGTAAGGAATGTTACACCATCAAATTCTACTTAAATTGTACTTAAATCCTTTGTGTAATACATGTTCTATAGTGCGCTATGTATATGTGGTAGACTTTTGTATAATACATTAATACACTGTGTAGATATTCTTGAATTATATGTTATTGGACAGCTGACAAAATACTAATACTACTACTAACTGACAGGTTCTAACTCAAGGATTTAAGCTGTTTTACAGTAAGCCGCTCAACTGCTTTTAATAAGCTTTTCCATGGCCAGAGCCACTATCCATTTGCTGTGCCGTACAGTCAACATGACCTTTAGAGTCTAGACTATATAAACCCATAACAGTGGTAGCTCATACGAAGGCATATTGACCAGCCAGTTGAGAGTTTTATGATTGTTGAATTTTTACGTGGACTAAACGGCCCCGCAAGGCTCACAAGGACCAGTCTAATTATCACAAGAGAGAGAGAAAAGCCTCTGCTTTACGGAGTGCATAGAATCAATAGCAGGTGATAGTCCGCCACTTCTTGGACTGCTGAGAATGAGCGATAATGCGAGATGCCACACACAGTGGGAACAGACGGGGAAACCAGAGATAAATAATAGTGCAAGACTTTCAAAAAGGGAGGATTGAGGGCTAAAACAGTGTGTAGTGTAGGAACAAAAACATGTAACAGGATGAAGTCCCCACAGAACACAAATAACTGGATGAAACTGAACAAAAGAGAATGAGGAGTCACACTGGTTGTGCTAAAGAATGTTAGAAATGAAACAAAGATGACCGGCAATTTCCTAAGAGCTAACATCAATGTTTTCCAAAGACCCCAACCAGCTGACCTCCCTTACGCTCCACAGTCACAGACACAGTCCTCCCATGTGTATGCTGCCAAACCACATATTTCTCGCATGCGTGATGTTAAAATTATGTAGGAATTTCTCTACTGAAGCAGAAAATTGACACTGTTCTTTTCTTCTTTTGCATGCCACTTGAGTGACCTGAGGAGTGTTTATTAGACATTTGCATGGCCGTGAATCTGTAAATCTTCCAGATTCATCCAAGCAGAGCGCGAGAGGGGGGGGAGAGAGAGAGAGCGAGAGAGAGAGAGAGGAAGGGGTAGAGAATGAAAGGGAGTACGTGACAGCAAGAGAGAGAACTGGGAAATGGGGTTCGTATTTGAGTTTAGCTGGAGGGCGGAGCGCACAATAAATGAAAAACCGTGGAACACTGGATGAAGAAAATAGATTCATGCAGTGTGATCTCCACGTACCAAGTAACAGCAGAACTAAACCTTTAGACATGCCTGCTGTTCTAGACTATTGAAGTTGCCCATGGCCCCTTCAGCTGACGGCGACACATCCTTTAATGCTACCCTATGATAGCACCATCTGTCTAATGAATATATCATTTCTATGGATTTGAAGGTCAGTGCTAGAATAAGATAATCTTCAATCTCCCATTATAGGTGAGAGGTAGTACATCTACATATCTGTAATGCCAGCAATACTTATTACAGATAAACGGCAATCTTGAATTATTACCGGATTTGTGGGCTATCTGACTGTCTATTCTCACAGAGTCACCTCTTTGAAAAGAACACATTTTCTCCTGGTATACTTCTCCTCAGACCAACGGTAATTTCTCCTCTCCTCATATTCCCTCCTGCTTTTGTCTTTGGCTTAGCGTGACTTTACATGATGAGCACTGCTAATAGAGATGGCAGACAGAGAGAGAGAGAGAGAGAGAGAGAGAGAGAGAGAGAAAACATGTCACATGACAAACACTGGAGATAGCCATGACCTTTGACCTCCAAACAGTTTGCAGCCATCATTAGCAGGGCAAGGATCCAAGGCCAGGGCCATAAATCACACTCAAACCAGGCATGTGGGGAGGAGCCAAGCTTCACTGCTGGTAAAACAAAAAGAAAACACACTCTGGCAGTTGACAGGAGACTAAAACCAGTCCCATCCATCACTGTTTGGAGACTCCATAATGCCGTTGGAGGGAAACACAAAGCGATAATCTCCAACGTGGTTATAAATAATGGAGAAACCTAGCTAATGGCACCATGAGGTTTTACAGCATGACAGAGCCTTTCTTTATTCTTTCATTATTCTCCCTAAAACCCCCTCAAGGCCATGTATCATCTAGCATAAATACTCGGGGGTAACTCAATACCCAAACATGTTCACATCCAGACATCCTTTGCCCCTGTTGCCCCATGAATCAGGCAAAGAGTTGGATTTAGTGTAATGGCAACATGGGGGCTTAGTCTTGGAGTGATGGGATGGTGTGGGGGCACAGGTGGGAAAAGAGCTGGGAGAGAAAGATGTATCTGAGGAACAGTAGAAATGGAGGGATGTGAATTTGATGTCAGGAGGTTTGTCAACCTGAGAAATTTTTCTGTTTGTTTTGGAGGGGAAGGAAGATGTCAGGTGTGGAGGAGAAGAGAGGAGGAGGTGTGTGTGTGTGTGTGTGTGTGTGTGTGTGTGTGTGTTTGTGTGTGTGTGTGTGGTTTGGCTTCTGGAATGACACTTCTGTATGCTAATGGTGTTTACCATCTCTTCCTTCCTATTCCTTCAGTTGTGTTCCCGGCACATTGCATGCAGTTCTGAGAGCTCTGGCGCTTGTTTGGTTTCTGACGTAAAGACGGAAGCGCGGCATGCACAATAATGCAAATTTGACGGCAGTAAAACTCAAGTGAGCACTTTTCCAGAGTTGGCAAAGTATAGGGCGTACATACAGTAAGCTACACAAGATAGTGTCAGCAGTATAATGTGTTTTCCATGTGTTCTTGTCGATGTAAAGCTGTTCCACAGTGCCCGTTATGCACACTATGGAAAACACTACTATCTCCACATGAAGACATCCATGACAGTAAGGACAGACGGGTGGACAGACAGGAGACACTATATGGCATAACATCACACACACACAGTACTGCAGGTACTGCAAAGATGGCGACAGCCAGAGCCAGCACAGCGGCCTTCAAACCTGTGGGTTTGTCCATTTACATATACAGTATTCAGTCTATGATACTCACACGCACACACGAATACACACACACACACGCACACGCACACGCACACACACACACACATACAGAGTACAACCAAATCTTCCAAGTGTCCTGGACTCACATATCTATCAAGCTGATAATTTGTCCATCTGCTTCATCTTCTCCTCTCGCTGCCTTTCACCTTTCTTCTCCACCCATCTCTATTAACCTCCACCCACCCTCCCACCTCTATCTTCTCTCTCCACAAATCAGCCACCTGCTCATTCTATTTAGTCTGACACATTCCCCCCACCCGTATCTATTTCCATAGTTTGTGCATCACACTATACTGCCTGCCTGGCTGCTTTGATTTTTTTTCTTCATGTAGCTTGCTTTGAATGTCACACGGTGCACGACGTGCGCTCCTCACACCAACACATAACCTCCCACGTCAATCAAGGAGAGACGGTGTTGACGTGTGTGTTATACCTGCAGGAGCTGGAATCATTGAGATGTGTGTGTGTGTGTGTGTGTGTGTGTGTGTGTGTGTGCATGTGCGTGCGTGTGTACATGTTTGAACAAAGTATTTATTAGGATGTGTCCGTTTGGATAAAAGCATCTGCTTAATGCTGTAAACATATTAAGGTAACTCTCATCAACTGACAACTGCTAATGACCATTTGTGCCATGGTTATATCCTTACAAGTGCATTATATTCTGAAGTGATGATGGCATTTTCATATTTTACGTCTATTTAATAAAATAGTTTCTTTTGTGTTTCTGTAGTTCTTTTCACTTCAAATGTCAACATAAATGTTGACAAAGTTTTGCTTAATTGTATGTTTGAGAAGCACTTTTATATGTATATATATACTGTATATATATATATATATATATATACTGTATATATATATATATATATAAATAATATTTCTAGGCCATTACAGAGGCAGAGACAGTTGTATGTTTCATTCAGTAGCTCTGATGCATGCTAAACACAGAAATCGTATAACTTAGTGGTAAACAGCTCTCTCTCTATATACACATATATTACATTGTGACATTGTGTAGGCCATATCCTCCACATCTATTCTTTGTTCTCTCATTATGCGTGCCAAAGCCTACAGTACCTCTCTACCTTGGTCTCATTTGTGCGTGTTTCCATCTCCATCTCTCATCTCCTTTCAACACAGCTCGCCCTGGATCTTCTCTCTGCGTTGTCAGTGTATCTTCCTCTGTGTGTTTGTACGTGATGGGATGCTGGGGTAGGACTGGGGCGAAGATTGCACAGATATCTTCCTCTCTCTCTCTCCCCCGAACCAAACATGCTATTGCCCTCTTTCCCTTCTTCCCCAACCCCCTCCCTCCCTTCCTTCCTATACCTCCATGCAGGATCTGTTCATTACACTGTTTTTGACGACTTGGCACACTCTGGGTTTTTAGAGGGTAGTCGGCAATCCTCATGGTTGAAGAGAGGAGAGTAGATGGGGGATTAGGCAGCAACATTGTATGAACAGCACATGCTAAATGTTCAAATGCACAGCATCCTTTAAAGTTAGCTTTGGTGAAGCACAAACACATGTTTGATGAGTCACAAGTGTGTGTGTGTGTGTGTGTGTGTGTGCGTGCGCGTGCATGCGCATGTAGGGTCAGGGCCTGTCACCCAATCAAATTCTGTAATAACAGTGTTGGCGGAAATGAAAAGGTAAAGTGCCTGGCAACCTTTTTTTAAAGCCATCTACTGCAGAAGAGAGAGAGAGCAAGTGAGAGATAGAGACAGATAGAGAGAGAGAATGAACAGTGCGTAAGAGGGAGGTCAAGATGAGTCAAGACGTGTGCCCATTCAGTAGCTCAGCGTGCTACGCATGTTCACAAAAGAGACCCTCCAGCATTGAAAAAGAACAGTGGAACGGCACGAGACAATAAGCCATGTAGCGTCCATGACCTGGATGACCCCTGGCACACTGCCAGCCAAGAATTGTTATGCTTGACAGGGTCTTTTCTTTATTTCTCTCCCTGGCACTCGTGGGCTCTGCCTCAATTTGGCTCGTCGCACTTAAAAATAAATGGATCCACATGACACACTTCAGAGATAACATCTCAATGGGGTTTCAGTGTTCAGTCACCCATATACATCCACTTCTATTTGCATGAGGCTCGGCTCAAGCCTCCTTGCCACTACACAATCTGAGGGTTATTTGACAGTGTCATTTACTACCTGGCATCTCGTGGAGCAGATCAAATCAATAAAAGTAATTTCCGTGGAAACTCAATGGCCCCTGCTCTGGTTGTCAAGTTAATTCAATAAAAGATAAAAAAAAAAAAGTGTGGGGGGGGGGTCG
>JAOEGT010041638.1:0-12278 GCA_025447795.1 Speoplatyrhinus poulsoni | reverse complement strand
ATTAAGTCAGCGAGGGCCGAGGTCGACATAGTAAAAGATGCAGACCCAAGAATAGCACTTAACAAGGGCAGCTCAGGTACAGAGCTGAAGGTTTAACGTGTCCTTTATTGTTTGTGGATTACTTTGCAATTCTACAGCTCAACTGTTTGCTTAATCATTCATTAAAAACGAACAAAACGTATTTAAACCAATTACTTACAGTATACAGTATATAGGTAAGTGAATACATTTAGTTAAGATTAAAGGTTAAATGTAATATTGCATTAATATAGCAGCAATAGTTTGCGTCCTGAGCAGTGAATGACCACACAGCCTCTGTGAGTTGTAACACAAGCTCCTTTGTACTTTGTTTACATAGCCAGGCAGGTGCACGCATGTTAGTGCATGTGTGTGTGGCCCACTAGAATTTGTTTTGATCTGAATCGCTGGTGCACTACAGCAGGGCTATTAAATTCAAGTCCTGGAGGGCCGCTGCCCTGAATGTTATAGATGTCTCCCTGCTCCAACACACCTGATTCTAATGAATGGGTCATTAGAAGCCTGATAACAACACAGTCATTAAAATCAGGTGTGTTGGAGCAGGGAGACATCTAAAACATGCTGGGCAGGGGCCCTCCAGGACTAGAATTGAATAGCCCTGCACTACAGTATGTGTGGCATCTAGTGGCAGAAAATCATATCGCTCCACTTCTAGTAATGTCAGTGCTTTGGACAGTTTGGTAAGGTACATACTACTGACATGCTAATAGCGGACTCCCTGGAAGATCCTGGGTTCAAGCACCAACAGCATAGCCTCGCAAGGTCATGCTGTTCTCGCGAGCTTCAGTTTCATTTCGCCGTGAGAATCAGTCTGGAAAGCCTCTGAATCATTTTGAATGTGTCCGAGTAGCAACTGAACTTTCTAATCAGCATCGTGTTTATAGATATATGGGCGTGGTTTTCAAATCAGCATCGTGTTTATAGCTATACAGGCCTGGTTTTCCAATCAGCGTTGTGCTTATAGCTATACAGGCGTGATTTAGGTGTGCCGACAGTGAAAACGACCAGATGGTTCATCCAATCAACTGCCAAGTATTATTTTGAAAGTACAGCCATTCACAAACTGTTTCAATGTACAGCTCCCCAGATGGACTTCCTCAGATGGACATTCCTCTGGCATGTCAGGTTACCAACAGCATGCCCAGATATCTAACCCTTACCTTCTCCGTAAAGGTGCAAATACATTTGGTCAAAGTCAGTAAATATCTCCTCACACTCCTTTAGCTGTTGTGTGCAGTGAAAATAATCTGGTTTCTACACAGCCCTGCCTCTGTAAATGGGAAAACAAAGAAAGTGGTGCAGACCACACAATATATTCCAGCCTTGGCAATGTGTGTCTAAATGTGGGTGGGGGGGATGCTGAGTTCAAATAGCAACAATATTTCTCAAGCATTGCTTACTCACCTACATGTAATGGTATTCACAGTCGCATTGGATAAAAGTGTGCTAAACCTAATTGTTTCTTACATTTTGAGGAAACAAAAGAACATTATTTATTTATGCTCCAGGAGAAGTAGGGCTGTAAATCTACAGCTTGTGAACTTACAGCACAGGAATGTAGCGACCTTAATGACCGGTGTAACAACAACAAGAAAAGCCCACACAGCCTCCATCGATCACCCCTCATCTCCCAATCTGTTCTGGTACACAAATCTACTGTGTCCCATCGCCTCCCGCAGATTGAAAGCTGCAGACGCTATTTGTTCTCTAAATACCGGGGTAAGTGGCTCGCCCATTGATTGGTGTTTCTGTGCTCTTTTGAGACAAGAGGCTAATACTGTGTAGACTTCCCCACCCGCTGCTACTGTTGACAGAGGCTGCTATTTAAAACCACTGAAAGGACACACAGCAAGGCAGTAGAGAGTATTCAGTTGGTTGGTTTTCCTGCTTTTTTTGTCCCTCTAGACTCTCTAGCATGCTGGAATTTCTAAACAAACATTAGGCAACAGGAAGCTAGTGGCGCAAAAACAAATATAAAGGGACTGATAACTGATCTGCGTAAAAATGAAGAAAGAAAATTCTATGTTAGGACTGTATTTTGACTATCTTTTAATACTGTATAAACCCCTGAATGTCTACACATGCCCAGGAAATATAGGCCAGTGTGAGATGTGCAAACGTGCACTGTGCTGTCAGTTCACGTGCCAATTAGAAGCGCAGAAGCGCGCCAGACTTGGTAAACAAGATTGATCCATGCCACAGCAACCGGACTGTTTATTGAAAGAACTCACATTTCTGTCATGCTTACATGTGACCACGATCAAGACCCACATGCTAATGACTCATAATACTCGCTCTAAAATGTTGCTGGCGGCACTTTAACAAAGAATAGAGAAAAGATTACACTGTTTAGAATCTAAATCCCACAATTTCGCTATGTGTGAATGGCGAGCAGTATTGTATCCAAAACCATTCTCCAACATGTTCCTGCCTAAATAAAATTCTATACACAGTAGATGTAGATATAAATAGCGCTGAATCACCAGACATATCTGCCTGGCTTTGGTTAGCATATCTGCTCACCTCAGATCCCAGGGAAAAAACTATGTGAGATGTGCCAACATATCACATTAACGTTCATGCTGCCAGCTGGTACAGGTAAAACAGGTAGAAGGCAGACATTTTGGCTAGCAGAAGACCACCCTACCACCACAGATCCATTATGCCACCTCAAAACTCTGTTTACAAAGGAGTGGGATCCATCTTGGCTACGTATATCTGCCCACACCATCTACTGTACAGCATGTCTCAGTATGGAGACCCTGTATTTGACTGAAGCGTGTCTGTCATGCAAGGGAACTCTTATGGGCATGCAAGAAGAAGATCTGATAGCAATCTAAAGGAGGGGATGGGGAAGAAATGCAAAGAACAAACAAGGGAGAGAGGGGACAGAGAGGCAGAGAGTGGAGAGAGGGCGCATAAATGAAATTTAGAGTCAGAGGGAGTGAGATGACACACAGAGATAAAAAGAAAATAGAGGGTTGGATGGTAAAGGCTGGAGACAAATGGAAAGATAGCGTGCAACAGCCAGCAGTGTGGTAAAACTGAGCTCTCTGGCCGACACAATTCTGCTCATGACAAGATAAGGACAGCCATCACAAGATGGGCCTCTGTTTTCACCGATTCCTATGTGGCGGCCGAAAAACATTGCCAAAACTCCCTTTTCCCCGTTTGCTATCACAAGCTGCTATTGTCTAAGATGAGACACACACTCTCACGCACCAACCAATACACGCACACACCCTAACCCACAAATCCCCAAGATACACGTGATTACTTGCAACAGTAGCGTTAAATGGAATTTAAAGACCTTTGTTGCAGGACAGACACAGTCCATCAATTTGTTGCGTATTAAACAGCTGCCTTTCTGAGTATGTGGTTTTAATGGCTGGTTCATTTCTTTCCCTGCAAACATCCAGAGAGAGGAGAGGAGAGGAGAGGAGAGGAGAGGAGAGGAGAGGAGATAGATTGATGTCACACTATAGAATAAATCTTAAATGACCAGAAATATAAATTGGGGAAAGGAAGAGCAAATGCTTCAAAGCTAGCATGAAATAGTATGTTTAACTAGTGACACACTTTCTTATATTTTATGTTTTACCTCTCTCTCTCTCTCTCTCTCTCTCTCTCTCTCTCTCTCGTTGAGTCAAGCCTTGCTGTGTCCCTCACTGCCAATATGGGCGCTATGGCAACAAGGCACTCATTTTTTCAGTCTCCGTGAACATGGAAATTGTGTATATTTGTAGATAGTGTGTGTGTGTGTTTGTGTGTGTGTGTGTGTGCGTGTGTGCGCACGCACATGTATGCATGTGCATGATTGTTTGTTTGCACATACTGTATAAGAGCATACAGTACAGTTCGAGAAATTCACCATCATCTTCCTTTACAGTATACTGTAGGTCTGAAAACGCCCCTGAGATATTTGCCTTGTGTATGAAGTCTCTTTGGATATTCATCTCTTCAAACCCTGCCCTGACAGCTCCACATCATTACACAGCACTGTCTGGCCATTGCAGCCATGCTGATCTCTGCCCCAGGCTCTTTCACTGAGAACACTGCTCTTCTCAAAATACTGTACAGTGTACACGTAGCTACTAATGATAGCAAACTTCCAAGCAAAAAGTTGAGGACACTCATTATACAATAAAAGTTATCCAAGAGGACGTGGAAGCAAGCCCACTACTTCTCTCCATGCATGTAAAGCTCAGAGTTTTGATTTGGCTTTTAGATTTCTAGTATAAACTAAAGAACTGTATCAACTGTAAGCAACTATGTCGGAGTGGTCAGGTGACCTTAGAGGCCAATAACTACTTTACTGGAGACCAGAAGGACAGGGATGCCAGACTTTGACTGAAGCTTTGCAGACGCTGGTTGAGATGTTAAGCAGCGTTTCCTTCCCAAAGGGGGCAGAAAAGCATCATTCTATATCCTACAGCCAGGATGAGTGAACTGCTTTGAAGGAGGTTTGAGTAATGATAGGGAACAAGAAGATGCCAAGGAATGCTGCTCAAAGGCATTGGAAAGCTGCAAGAGAAATCTACTTATATCCTTAGAAGGCCAAACGCATGCCTCATTGAGATGCAAGAAAGAACACTGTAGCTTCCACTGACAATGGTGTCGTGCTCGCGGCGTGTGTAAAGATGACCAGGTTCTGAGCTACGTCTTATTTGCTAGTCTTTCTGAGAGGAGGGGGGGATGAGGGAGGGGTCTAAAAGGACCAGACAATGTTTTCAGTGAGCAGAGATGAAAACAGGCAGAGCTTGATGGTTAAGTGTGCAGAGAATGGATTTGATTCGTTTAGATTTTTCTTTCCAGGACTGACTGTATTTCTGTCAATGTTAAAGACATATCTACAATGTGCATGGGTTTGGGTGAAAATGCAGGGTGTAGCAGAGACTGTGTTTACCAGTTTAAGTGTTTTATCTTGCAAAGAAAACAGCTATCTGTGCCAAATAAGACCTTTACAGAAGCCAAGGATGATTTCCCTCCCCTTTTTTATAATGTACCTGTTTGCCAACAGACATTTTCTGTGTTCAAATAAAATACTCAGTTGGTCACCCTCCAGAGACACATTTCAGATGATTACCGCAAAAAAAAAAAAAAAAAGCGCACTAGAAAATCTAAATTGTTCTCCACTGCACATTAAGGAACCTCGGAGGGCCTGGCGACAACATGAAAAGCTTCCCGTGAAATTGCATTGATGTAATATTCTGAGATTGTGTTTATGAAACAAAATGCATGTATGCATGTGTGACTCTTTCACAGCATGTCATCAGGACTACAGCTCCACCCACCTGCTGGTAAAAGCCAATCATTGGCCTGGAGCCTAACAGCATAGTCTCCCGTGTATCATCTACAAGTATAATCAGACACGGTATCAATTAACAGAACCGACACCGAGCCCATCAGAAGACTATCTGCTAACACTTGGCCAGAACTTCAAGGCGACCGAGAGGGAACATGTGGGAGGCTACGCGAGGAGCCCATATGTTCACCGATAAGAGAGTCAATGTGTGTATCTGTGCCCGCGCATGTGTAGCCCGTGGTTAACTCAATTAGGGACGTTTCGGCTGGTGAACATACCAGTACGTACGTGCGCTAAATAGGAAACCTGACACTGGCTATGCTACCACATCTGTCACTGCCTGTTCCCCCGCGACGCCGTCATGGCAGCGAAGGAAGCACTTGAGCCCTCGAACGCTTGAGGAGAACGCTGTCAGCTGAACAACAACAACACCCTGCAGATGGCAGAGCGAGCGGGCACTGAGGAGGGACGAGTAGTAACATACGGGGGTTAGGGAGACACAGGAAGGAAGTGACAGGCCGAAGCAGCCAATGAGAGGCAGGAGTGGGAACCAGGGCAGGGGGCTGGCACACTGGCATCTTGGCACGCGTCACCCATGAGGACAGATCGCCGAGGCCCCTCCTACCGTGCTGTCAATGCACTCGCCCCCCTCCTCCGCTAGCAAAGTTAACCCGGGGACCTCCCCTTTCCTTCAGACCGTCCATCTGTTTCTCTGCGTGTCCGTCTGTCTACTGTAGGCCCTCTGTCCCAGTTTGTTCGCCTCCCCTGCCACTCTCTCTAAGAGGTCGCCATTGATCAGCCCGTTTCCTCTTTATCTCTAATCAAAAGGCGGGGGGAACACTGCTGTTTAATTGATGAGTCCCTGTGAGGAGCCCACTCACTGGCTCTCGCAGAACCTGCTCTTATTCATTATTAACAAAGCAACGCTAATTATCCTAGCGCTGCTGCCCGCCGTGCCAGGCCTGTAGGAAGGATGGAGGCCTGGACAGACAGACACAGAGATAGAGACAATGAGAGAGAGAGAGAGAGAGAGAGAGAGAGAGAGAGAGAGAGAGAGAGAGAGAGACATCGGATCCGAGCAGGCTGCACAGTGACAGTACAGTATAGCTGAGAGGAAAAGAGGAGGAATCAGTTGGGCAGGAGGTGAGGTGTGTGTGTGTGGGGGGGGGAGTACAGCCCATCACCTGTGGCTCCCATCCACATCCAATCTATCTCAGTTTCATCACTCCTCTCTCATCTCCATCACATCACACACTTCCTCTGCTCTTTTCATCTGCTTATTAAAGTACTCCAACTTTTATGTGCTCAGGGAAATGGGGATGAATATAGTTGAGAGAGAGAGCAAGAGAGAGAGAGGGCAGACTTCACGATATCAAGAGCAAATAGATGAAAGGAAGGAAATATATATGTTATATGTAACATATGACATATAACTAAAATGATTCACATTTAATATAAGCTCTTCTGAAAATGTTCCCGGGTGCAGGGTAGGTTTAGTCTCAGCTGGATTGAGGGTTGCTCTAACATGGAGGTGGACTGACTGGCCTGCCTGCCTGCTGTATAGTCTACCTATCCTAGTAATGAGTGGACATTGTGGGGTTGAGCTGCAGAGGAGCTGCAGGGAGAATTGGAATGAAGACACTGCATAAGCACTGCTACCGTGGAAGCAAATGTATATGTATTCCGTATGTGTGAGACTGTGTCTGCGTGCATGTGTGCGTGAGCGTGTTTGCATGCGTGCGTGCGTGCATGTGTGTGTGTGTGTGTGTGTGTGTGTGAGAGAATGCACGCCCCCACACAGAAAATCTCTGTGAAGCTTAAATCAATAAAATAAACAAACACACCCACAAACCAAACTCAAACATGGCTTTAAGTGTATGTGTGAGCCCAGCTCCATTAATTGGTCTCCGATGTCTGTTAAACCCACATATGTATCGGTTTAGGCAATTGTACCCAGCCTGTTCACAAGCACATTTACCAGAGATTTACTAGTTTTCCGTTTGCTTATTAAAGTACGCTTTCAGAACATTATACTGTACTGAATTATTTTAAGAAGCTGGAGTCCATTATCAAATTAGTAGTGAACGGCTATCATTACCATGTACAATCTCAGGAAGGTTTTATTACCCGCTATAATAAAGGCCTCTATTCGGATATCTCCGGTTGTTTCCTCATCTTCTTCAGCTGAGGGGAAAACATATCAAATGCACATGTGAGCATCTAAGTTGTTTCGGACACTATACTATGTTCACATCAAATGTGATAGTGACTGCCCTTGGGATAAGCTTTAATATATATAAACAACAGTGAAATAATTAAAGATCTTGTATTGTGACATCAACTTGGCTGCCAACCAATCCTATATTAAATTCCCCATCTGCAGATGTCAGTTACAACCCCAATAAACATTGTTCTCATCCCCACAATTTTCTATAGGCCTGCCTTCTCTTTCTTCTGCTCACATGTTGCCTTAGGCAGGTTGGCGCTCATCTGGACTCTGTATGCCGTCTCTCTCTCTCTCTCTCTCCCCCCCTCTCTCTCTCTGTCTCTCTCTCTCTCTCTCTCTCCCTCTCATCCTCTCCACTTCTCTCCCATGACCCTGTCCCATCAGCTCAGTACCCAGAATGCACAGCATCTCCTCTGTTTAACCCTTCACCTGAAGCTGACCTTGACTTGGAGCTGAAATAGAAACCAGATAAAAATCACTGGCCACCTCCCAGGCCGTATACCACGCTTATAGATGTTCAAATTACCCTCTAATGGTTTAAATTGTGTTTTGCCCATGGGACCTGCTGCATATTAGGGACAGGGTGAAGGGCTATGTGGACCATTTATAGGTCTTCCTAAGGTCACTGGTAATGGTTCAGTGCCAGAATGTATCCAGTACAATAATAAAACTGTGGTTTATGATCCAGGTTTGTCCAGGTTGTACAGTGTTTGTCCTATTCATTATTCTGCTCAGTGGGGTTAGATCACCCCTACTGTACATTACATTTGTTTTCAACAAGCAGCTACACTAAATCACTTTGGTTTCAGTAGGCTTTCATAAAATGGACCCGACTATATACAATACTCATAACAGCACACATTTTCAGTGGAATGCTGTGTATATGAGGCATTACTGAAATTATTAATATGTTGCAATCTCTAACCAACTGGCAGAGACGAATGAAATGGTATGCGATCTCCCACGACACTCTATATCTTCAGCTGGGTCGTTAAGAGTGCAGACAAAATGGAAATGAAAAATGTTTTCTTAAAACCAATACACAAATAGTGGCCTTTCACTGTGAAATCAAAGCAAGCATGATTGGGGGTTTCTCTCAGTCGACGCCACAGAGTGTGTGCAATCTTAACTGGCAGAATTATTTCATTATAGCAGAGCTAATATGTTATAGTTGGGCTATCCGCTCTCCTGCATGAATTACCAGAGTAAGATGGGCTCTCTCATTACTTTTTCACACTGTCTCTACATAGAAATATTCCTTTTGGCACTGCCTTTCTCAGTAGCTTCAGCGTTTGTTCCAAATGTGTGGTATACTATTTAAGTAGGCTACAGTACAGCAGTTAATTTCCCAGATCGGTTTGATGTAATTCAATGTCATTGAAATGTAAAGTAGTGACCAGAACAGCACAGTTCACAAAGCAGTTCACCTAAATGAATAATATCAAATGATTGCTGGTTGTTTGCAGTATGCATAATTAAATAGAGGATAATGAAACCATCAAACTATTTTTTACTCTACTTAAAACTACAGTATCGCTGGTAAAGTCACAAAACCTCTACTAGTTTACTAAAATATGTATATATACTGTATATAGTATCTAACACATATCTATCTAACACATCACTTAAAATGTTCAAAAAAGCAGCAATGATTGAACCATAGCTTTAAAAATACAGTAGAGTGATTTAGTACTGCAATATCTGCTACATAACCTGGGCAGGCGTAGTTAGCAAGTTAACAGCTCAAACTCTGAAATAGTGAGTGGCTGAGTACATGAAGGAGTTTGGCAAAAGTTAGACTTTATCATTTGTCATCGTGACACAGCATTTATGTCTCAAAGAGCAGTCCAAGGTTGGATGTTTCCTCAAACAATTGGCTAGTTTCTGTCAGTCTTTGTCTGCCTGGGGGTGTTGTGCGCGCTCACACAGAGATATGGCATATTCTTGATACATTGCCGCTACTGAAATATTATTTTTGTGAGTCATATAAAAACCTCTACAGAAACACAGTCAGACATGGCTATCTGTGAAAACATGTGAAACACACAACAACACAGAATATATTTCTATTTCTAAACCATTTACTATTTTTTCACCATAATACCCTGTGTGCTTCTAAACAACCCACTATCAGTAGACCACAATAGGAACTAATAGACCTAATTTTGTGAGTGATACTGTAGCATTAAATACTGCAATTGTAACTGAGTGCGTCTACTGTACTAACTGCTGAGATGGGTAAGCAGAGCTGCAGAGATACTGAATGCCAGGTATCATGCAAGGCAGTTAATATTTTCTATTGAGAGGCAAGCTGTGGGTCAGAAACACCCCATTGATTGGCTGTATTGCATGAGTAAACAACAGTGGTGAAACACTGCATAGCCTCCAATCAGCCTCCCTAGAGACAACTCTCCAATCTTTGCCCACCCAGCAACTAGGTTTCTTTAGAGTACCATCCTAATTATACACACACACACACACACACACACACACACACACACACACACACACGCACAAGCAGTAACATACAAACGCACACATGCTGTACACAGTTCAGAGCTGCTCGGGTCTCAGAGAAGGACTAAATATAGACACGTGGTGATGAGGCTAAACGTACATGTTAGATGAGACCCTATTATCAGCTTCTGACAGTGAGGCTCTACTGTTCCTCCATAATGACTATAGCCCCAGCACCTGTCTCTCTGTGTGCCCGGCCTCCCTCTGCACACGGGACGCTCAGGTCAGACTAAAAATAGCCCTACTCCCCCACACAAATGCACCGCTCGTCCCGCCTTTAAACTCTCTCCTTAGGAGCGACAAAGTTACACTGTCGCACGCGCTCTCTCGCTCCTCACGCCCTTTTATAGAAGCTTGATGGCATTATGACCTCCAGGAATAACTCAAAGGGATCTCTTGGCACCATAGAGGTGGCCAGCAGACATGATCCCCTATGGTTATAATGGTGATATGTAAATTAGTGCTGCAGCGTGGCTATGTGCTTGTATACAGTACATTTGGACAGCTGCAAAACAGTCTTCAATAATGGAGGAGCTTTCTATTCTGACTGGTTAAAACTAAATGGTTTTTCTAGAAAATGTGATAATATGGAGAGAAGAGATTAGAATTTATGAAACTGCAGCTTCATCTTATGAGTTAGACTTTATGTTTGATCCCAACATTGGCATCATGACTTCAAATATTACATTTCTATTTACTAGTATCTGGCTCTGGGTGCAATTCTGTGCATAAGCATACATTTCTGAAGCTATAACAATCTATGGCATATTATGCCGTGTATCTTCTCTTTACTGCTGCTGACAAAATGTCCACTACTGCAAGCAGTAGAAACAGCAGTGTCAGCACCTCACGAGGGAAATGACATTCCAAGGTAATGAAAGATGAGATGGAGTGATTAGAGAAATGTCAGTGAGTCACCCCCAGCCATTCCAGGCAACACCTTACAAATGCCAGTCAGGGTTACAGCTGACAATGCCCCGCCTCCCAACTGTTCTGTCCCTAGAACAACCAACACAGCAGCTAACAAAAATGTTTATCTTAGTCTGAGAAAAGGCAATTACAAGACATGACACCCGTAATAATGTGTTGGGTGATATTGTGCAACTATGGTCCCATATCCCCATGAGCAACCGTCGGGATGCTGGTGTTGCAGGGAGTGTGTGTATGTGTGTGTGTGTGTGTGCTTGTCAGAAATGGGCCAAAACATTCCGGTGATAAAATTGTCTACACCACAGTGCACTCTGTAGCCTTCTCTTCCCTGTCTCTGTTACCCTGGTAACTGTTGTCCGTGCTGGAAAGTGCAATTCTATTATAGCGCCTGAGCCAGCTAGGCAGCCAGCTCCTACAGTCAGCAAACAGAACTATAAAACATGACTAAACAGATATACAGTATGGTTGCAATGGAGGCAGCCATCACAATGGGTAGGGTGAAAACAACAAATAGCTGGAGCTAGATCGACTGGGTGCGGGTGGCGGGTGAGTGAAAGATATACGGAATTCAGGAGGCGGATGTAAGCCGCTGGCTAGAGTTGTGTTAGAGATTACAGCCAATCTCCTGACCCCAGGTCAGAGCAAGAGATGAAGAGATGTATAATGAGCGCAGAAATTACTTAATGACATGAGCAGAAGAAAGCGCTAATGAATGCCGCTCCATGTGCTGATAAGATATATCTGATTATGCAGAGTGGCCCTGCAGGCCAGAGAGAGAGAGAGAGAGAGAGAGAGAGAGAGAGACAGAGAAAAGGAACAGGTCTGCCAGCTATACTTGGGTTATAGGCAGACTGCCTGCTCCAGCTAATGTAGACGCTCCTCCGCATCTATTCACATCTGTCTGTCAACCTTAAGCTCATAATGGACGTGTTTGCCTTGCCCAGCACGCCCAAAGTCAAACCCTCTCCGTTAATCTGTCTCGGGGTTTCCTTTCACCACTTCTGTTGTTGTTTTGTCCTTAATACTGCACACACACACACACCATCACAGACCCGCTGAAGTTGCCATGCCGATGGCAAGATTCTCATGATGCACCTTGCGTGTGTGTGTGTGTGTGTGTGTGTGTGGGAGGATAAGCCAGGGGCGCTCATGCATGTGTGCGTACACAGCACATGCATGTACCCTGTGTGTGTGTGTGTGCATCTGCGTGTGTGTGTGTGTGTGTGTGTGTGTGTGTGTGCGTGCGTGAGTCTAACCCCA
>JAOEGT010041629.1:0-22389 GCA_025447795.1 Speoplatyrhinus poulsoni | reverse complement strand
GTTGTCACATGAAAAGATATGCTCACATATTTGCAAATATGTGAGGGGTGTACTCACTTTTGTGAGATACTGTACGTCACATAAGCAACTGTGTGCTGAACGTCTGATGCATAGACCCCTGTAAGATAGACTGACTTTCCGGAAGTCTATATTCATTGGCTGTTAGCAGCGTTGTCACTCAAGAAGTCCATCTGTAATTCCGGTGTGACGATAGTGTAGTGCTTTATTTACCAATTTCAGTTGTTACATTTATTTTAAGCAGTAACCCTAGTCTATTTATCTAACAGATAAACATGCAAGCAGTAACAATAGTATACTTATCTAACAGAACAATACCTGAAAACATACAGACAGTCTTCTTGGTTGGTAAGCTTCTCAACAAATTCCTCTGGATAAGTTAATGTCCGTCTTTGTCATTGAGTTACGTGCATGGTCGTCATGCATGTCAATCAAAACACCTCTCCTGTCAAGTAGTCAGCCAGGCTGTCCCCCAGACTTTACCAAGTAAAGGCTGGCTCTGCGAGACTAGTCACTGACCTGTAAGACAGGTGCCTGCGTGGCTGGAGACTCACAGCGCCCCCACATGGCTGACTCAAGGTATTCCTCTTAAAGACGACGAAGCGGTTTGTGTAGGTGACCAGCAGGTCAAAACCAAAATTAAATCCTGTCCACCGCCAGCAGTACTGAACAGAGAAGACCTGTTTTAATAAGACACCCTGAACTGTGATTAACAAACGACGACAACACCGTTTCGGTCAGATTAAGATTCAACGACTCACGTCTCCATCTTTCGTCAGCTTCCTGCCACATCTCATACTGTTCAGCTCAAACTCCTGCTTGTTAGCTTCCTGTGGACTACACACACACACACAAAGCTAACTATAATGTACGCAAAGTGTAATTAAACACATTGCGGCAGAAGTGCACGATCCCTCTGTTAGCTTTTAAATAAGACAATAGCAAATGTCACCTGCAAAAAAATGTTTTACATTCATGATAAAATAGCTCATTTACAGTTGAACTTTCTACAATTTGCCCGGTATTTAAACTTAAATCAATACTGTAGTTAACAAAATTCTAATAGTCTGCTATTAAGAACATGCAGGAATTGAATAATGATTAATGAACCAATAAAAAGTTAAATTTCTGTTCTCTTACCCATTGTCGTTGTCGAATTCAGTCCGTAGCATGGCAAACCACTGTTTTTTGTACATAGACATTAGCCAATCTGCAATATAAATAATTAATGGAATGTTTATGTACTGGCCCAGTGTAGGCTGTTGCCTTGTCACATTAAAGCATTAAAGTGGCACTGAGCTTACTTGGACCAGACAGAATCAGATCTTGGTAAATGGACTGCATTTATACAGCACTTTTCATTCCAGCCACTTAAAACATTTTACAAGATAGCTTCACATTCACCCATTCACACACTGATGCTGATGTCAGCCATGCAAGGTGACATCCAACCACCGGGAGCAGTATAGGGTTGGGTGTCTTGCTCAGGGACACCTGACACTTGGTGAGGAGCTAGCGGGGTTCGAACCAGCGACTTCTCGATCACCCGTTTGCTTTCTCTACCCACTGCGCCACTTGTCACCCCCAATCTTACCAGGGGGCAGGATATTGTCTCTCTCCAGGATGCGTGCAGACGCCAGGTCGTTGATGATGAACTGTAGGCGGACATGTTTAAACACCGAGGCATAAGGGGCACCTTCCTCTGTGTCTAAGAAAGGCTCCTTTTCACACAAGTCTGATGTGGGGACACAATAAAGTCAATGGAACAAACAAGAACACAGATTTGGAAGCAGGGAAATACCATTTGGTAAGTATCACCTGTCCTGCGCTTGCAAAGCCAGGCATCAGCATCTGCCAACAGCTGTTTGATGGGGCCGTCCCATGATGGGTTGAGCTGCAGAAACATCCACTACAAAGACAGAAACATCCACCATAAAGACAGAGAAACATCCACCATAAAGACAGAAACATCCACCATAAAGACAGAGAAACATCTACCATAAAGACAGAAACATCCACCATAAAGACAGAGAAACATCTACCATAAAGACAGAAACATCCACTATGAAGACAGAAACATCTATGAAAATGAAGAAACATCTACTATTAAGATGGAGAAACATCCACCATTAAGACAGAAAAACATCCACCATAAAGACAGAAAAACATCCACCTTTAAGACAGAAAAACATCCACCATAAAGACAGAGAAACATCCACTATAAAGAAAAACATCCAGTATAAAGACAGAGAAACATCCACTATACAGAAAAACATCCAGTATAAAGACAGAGAAACATCCACTATAAAGAAAAACATCCACTATAAAGACAGAGAAACATACACTATAAAGACAGAGAAACATCCAGTATAAAGAGAGAAACATCCAGTATAAAGACAGAGAAACATCCACTATAAAGAGAGAAACATCCAGTATAAAGACAGAGAAACATTTAGTATAAAGACAGACACAGAGAGAGGGGACTTTGATAACTACAATGTGTGTGGGTGTGTACTGTATGTGAGTATACAACATGTATACTTTACATCAAAATACCTTGTCTAAAATACTACAAATGTCTAATTACTGTACACACTAACATGTAGGCATTAAATATTGACATTCCCTCTGCAAATCATGTACCTTTTTTAAGGCAGTGTACACATCCATCTCCACTTGCATAACAAACAGGTCAGATGACTGTATGAGCTGCGCCATCATTTCAACTCTGCGGACATAGCATCAACACACACACACACACAGTACAAGTCAACTGTCTCCCGTTGTCTTTCCACTTCACTACATAACATTGTTCATTAAAAGCAACGATAAACAACACTTTGTCGGCTACATTCGTTCATGTATCAGTAGCTTAGAGCTAATGCCTCACACAAGAGTTAGCTAAAAGACTGATGAGACGAACCCGAGCTCCTTCATCAGGTCCACATTCTGGTGAGTCATGAGGTTATTCAGAAGCCATTCAAGACACCTGTAAGAAAACACACACGGACCATAAATGCATAACAGACACAGCAGGTACGACTTATGACAAGATGTACCAGTCTATAACAACACTGACTTCTTCATGACAAACTGAAGGCCGTAGATGCTAGCCGACGTGTAGTAGCCACACACTGTCTTCACGTTGATGTTCTCCTTCATGGTCTCGCCACACTGCTGAATCAGGCCATCCTGTTGATAACAACAAGCAGATGGACGCAACTAGGCAACACGCGTATGGGGAGGGGTAGAGAGCCAGTCGCTCGGCGGCCGGCAGGAATCACACACTACAAGGTTCCAACAAAAAACAACAGCAGCAGCAGCCGCTTGAGACCACAAGGGGCACTACAGACAAATCGAGGGGTGTTGTTTTAACTCTGTGATAGGCGCACAGTCTCAGAGGTATTCAAGAGACAAGACAAGAAAAGCACCAAATGGATATACAGGTTTACAGGCAAATAACACAAACCACTAATGCACAGAGAACGACCCGCTTCACAATTACCCCTCCTACACATTGTAGTAACGCGAAAAAATTATATATTTTATAAATACGCTATATTTCATATCAACACGCGCTGATTTTACAATGAACATATTAGGCCAATATTATGTGGGAGTGATGGTAGGCCTAAAGCCCAATACATTTTTATTAGGGTGACTTGGTCAATGAACTCACATTTGTTTGTTCTTGAAGATGCTTACAGTTTTGACAATGTAGTTAATGTTTCAGGAGTTGTGTTAAAGCGACTGAATAACTTCATGAGTTTCACTCGTTTTACTACAGCAGTTGTTCAGACACTGAAAATACAATCTATTATAAATACTTTCTCAAACAATACACAGTTCAATCAATACACAATTAAGATATCTGCTCAAAATAAATAATTGGTTAATGCTTAAAACGCTAGAAAATGATATACTGTATTAGCAGAGAATGTTTACATCCGTTTCCATGTAAACGCTTGTCTTTCGCTATGGTTTTTGGTCAGTCATGACAGCGCATGTCTGCATGACAGCGCATGTCTGCATTACATTGCATGGTTGCATGACAGCGCGTGTCTGCATTACATTGCATGTCTGCATTACATTGCATGACTGCATGACAGCGCGTGTCTGCATTACAGTGCGTGTCTGCATGACAGTGCGTGTCTGCATGACAGCGCGTGTCTGCATTACATTGCATAGTTGCATGACAGTGTGTCTGCATGACAGTGCGTGTCTGCATGACAGCGTGTGTCTGCATTACATTGCATGTCTGCATTACATTGCATGGTTGCATGACAGCGCGTGTCTGCATTACAGCGCATGGTTGCATTACAGTGCGTGTCTGCATGACACTGCATGTCTGCACGACAGCGTGTGTCTGCATGACAGCGCATGTCTGCATGACAGTGCATGACTGCATGACAGCGCGTGTCTGCAGCCAGGCTCAGCTCCATCGGAAGACAGTGGGAGGAGGACCTACTTACCAGCTGCAGCATACATGCGGCTGCGAGGATGCTCACAGCCCTGCTGGGCTTGATAAGCACGTCGTCACGGTACAGAGACCCAAACACCACCTGCAGAGCTACACACACACGCATGCACAAGCAAACACACAGGAGATTTACCTCCACCAGTGCAACACTGACAAAATCCTAAAATATGTTTGTGCATACAAAGAAGGTATTGGTGGAGACAGTTCATTAAACCAGACAACAAGAAAGTGTTATACAGCAAATGTAGAAATAATAAAGATACATCTTAATTTATAATAACAAAAGGTTTTGATAGGACAAAGCAACGTCACTGAACACTTCACCCTAGTCCATTGAGACCGAATGCCTTTACCTTCTACGTCAATGTTTTGGTCTGGGATTTCCACCTCTATCACCATCATGTTGGACTCCTTCCAGGAACCACTGAACATGCTGGAAAAATACCCTGACTGACACACAGCAGAGACACATACACAGTTAGAGACACAGAGGAATAGTATGTTCTCAGGACAGAACATGTTTTTCTGTGTGTACATTACCTGGCACAAATACACTTTGTGAAGGTTCCACGCCTGTCCCAGGGCACAGATACGTATGTCACTGTTTTCTCCATTTAGAAACAGTGTCTGATAGATGTACGTAGATGTGCTTTTCAACTTCTTTCTGTTGACAAATTGCCGGCAGGGGAGCTATGCACAAGTGACTCACAGGGAAGACTGTAGCATGCTAGCATGTGTTAGCCTGTGTGTTAGACCTCTCACCTCCGTGGGGTGTCAAGTAACGCATCATCCTCTTCTTCATCATCTTGGTCACTGTTATTACAGTTACAGTGGGCATTCCTCTTCCTCTTCTTACAGTTGCAGCCACGCTTATGCCCGGGGCAGACGACTTCAGATAGCTCCTCCCGATTATGGGAGGGTGAATGGAATCTGCTGCTCAGACTACCCATATCTAGCTGTTCACAAACACAAAACCCCCACAGTATTATAGAGTGATATTATTTACATCTGTCGTGTCCTGTATCTCTGTAGAAAAATAGTAGAATTATGAAATACCAACCAAACCTAGTGGCCACAAAGGGATACACCATAGACATGAATACATACAAGTTTCACAATTAGTTATTAGTAAAATAATAAATGTAATATGTTCTTACCTAATCTAAAAACGTATCCCTAAATAATTACAATATGTAATGGTAATTGTTTGGAGATATAGTGATGTTTATCCTAAATAATGTATAATGTAATTTACAGATCACAATTACAGTAACTGAAATGTGAGTGTAATGCATGTATGTTGTATGTTACTGCTATATTACCAAAGGACATTTAACATTATGTCAAATAAAACCGACTTACCTAATAATCACGACGCTAGTCTGGGACGATACATGTATTTTTGGGAGATAGACAGTTAGCTTGTGTTGTCCCGTAATGTATCTCAAATCTGACGTAAAGAGCCAGCCCTTGTCTTGTTCAAATCCAGGAGCTAACACACTAGCTTAGCTGGTAGCCACTAGCTGTAAATTCATAAGCCAATGTGGCTCTGACATATTGTTCTCCCAGACATCTGTTACCTATTAAACAAACTGCGGATAATTCACGACCAGTTCCATTTTACACAAACAGAGAGACATGTTCATCTCACACTCACAGAACAAACAGACAACATTCGCGTTGTTTATTTTTCTTCTTCGTAACTATGGAGAGCTTATCTGAATAACAGCGCCACCTAATGTAAGGAATTGTTATGGGCGTCCACTAATTATAAAGAAATCTACTTATGAGAAATTGTTAACTAAACAGAACAGATGTGTTCTCTATCCCACATGACAATCGATGCGAATTTATATTGCGAATACGTTTATTGAATTGTAATGAGGAAAATGCAGTTCGTGTAAATCCTGTAAATAAATCCCTCTCCTCCCGCGGCAGTAGAGCTCTGCGTGGGCGCACTTTTCAGAGTCGTGGAGAGTCGAGGAAGCAACCAATAAACTGCGACCATTTATGTTTTTTTTTTTTTTCCCCGACATTCCCAGCCTCTCCTGTACTGTTCTGTGTGAGCGGTGACACGTAAGTTGTCCGTTTATTTATCTGATCAGTGCACCTCTGCCTGGGACAGGGTGAAGGAGATAAGCATTCAAATCTCTAAATCATTCCAAGAAATTTCTCATCTAGGCCATTCCTCAAGGTTTTGACCATGGAGTCCTGCGACGCTGTTACAGGTACGCAACTACCGTAGATTAAATATTAGCAATGGTTTGCATTTCACATGGTGTGTAAACAGGCAGGCCAGTGTTTACGAACGTTGTTTTCTAAACCATACGGCTATAATTATCCACATTCCAAATATTACACGTTAACACACTCGGGTTTATTACAAAGGTACACATTTCCAAATCCAAATGTGTTTTTGTTTTTAATATTCTGCGTGTAGGTGCTCCATTTGTTGAGCAGACCGCAGGATCTGAGAGCCGCGATGAAGGTCCGGGAGAATCCTCAGGGCACAACACAGGCGACAGAACAGGCAGGGTGGAGCGGCTTTTTGGATTCAAGAGTGAGGACCTCCGCTCCTGGCATCGCCTGGTGTGCCTTCTGAACCGCCCCACTGACCCCGCGTCCCTTGGCATTTTCCGATTTGTGTTTGGTAATCAACTGCATTTCTATTCTCCACCTGAGGGAATTTGCAATGGAAAGATTATTTTATAATGTTTCATAATGCTTTAACGTTTTTTTTGTCTTTGAAAAGCACATTGATACATTATGTGTTTAGTGCAAAATCGTTTTCAGAACAGATTATAATGTAATAAAAGAGTCCGAGTAGTTCTACTAATGTCACATATTACGATATTAGGGAGGTGAGTGGTCACCATAGCTTACTAGTGCATGTTCACCTCCTCAGGCATGCTGATGGCCATGGACATCACCCAGGAGCGAGGCCTTAGCCACCTGGACTACAAGTATCTAGATGGGGCCCCCGTGTGTCGATTCCCCCTCTTCAATGTCCTGCAGCCACTACCGATGGACTGGATGTACCTGGTCTACGTGGTAATGTTCTTCGGTGCGTTATTGTGCGAGTTATGCTTCATAAAACCAGGCAGGAACACAAAAGAGTTTGTAGCTCACATTATTTAAAATTAACATGTTAAAACCCTACAATGTTTTAAGGAAAACACAGATTTCTTTTTAAATACCCAAGGTCAGAGGTCTTGAACAGGGGGTCCGGGACCCCTAGGGGGTCCTCAGAGGTACTGCAGGGGGTGCTTCAAATTATTTGATCCAAAATTAATATAAATTAAAAGCTCTGTGAGTAATACTTTTTTTAATTGATTAGTTACTGGCCTACTTTTATACATGGCACTCTATGCCGCCCTACACATTATTGTTGGCCCGTCAACTAAATATTTTATAAGCTACATATGTGATAGGGGGTCCCTGTACTGTGTTTCTATCTTGGTTTATTTTTACCTGTCTGGATGCGTTTGACTATTATTTATGTAGGATCCTTAAGTGGCCATTTAATGGTTGGTATATGTATGTTTTCTTTGTCGTAGGTGCGGTGGGCATCATGCTGGGATGTTTCTACCGTCTGTCCTGCCTGATGTTCATATCCACCTACTGGTACATCTTCTTCCTGGATAAAACGACGTGGAACAACCACTCCTACCTCTATGGTCTTATTGGGTTCCAGCTTACGCTCATGGATGCTAACAGATACTGGTGAGGACGACTTGGTTTATCGTGACGTGTGTGTGTGTGTGTGTGTGTGTGTGTGTGTGTGTGTGTGTGTATGTGTGTGTGTGTGCGTGTGTGTGCATCCCTGCTGGGATTCAAACCTGGTGCCTCTGTGGAAAAGGCGGATGCTGCTTAGCAAGAGATGCTAAATGGACTGCATTTATATAGCTCAAAGCGCGGTACAGGATGGCCTCACATTCACCCATTCACACACACATTCACACACCGGTGGTGTGAGCCATGCAAGGCACCGTCTAACCACCGGGAGCAGCTAGGTGTCTTGCTCAGGGACACCTCAACACTTGAGGTGAGGAGTTAGCGGGGTTTGAATGAGCTACTTCTTGATCACCTGTCGCTCCACTCTACCCACTGCACCACTGTCGCCCAGATGCTGAAGCCCAAGAGCTTTAGCATCGGTCACCAGAGCGTCTTTGAAGTGTCGGAGAGTGATGTTTAACTGCACAGCGCTACCAGCTGGCCACCGCTACACATGCAAGCTAGAATGAGATGGTGCTCAATGTTTTAGTGCCGTATCAGACAGGCTCGGTATTAGCAAGAATCTGGCGATACGCTACACTTCATGATACAGGGGCCAGTGCCACTATTAAGATATATTGAGATACTGTAAGCAAGGCGATATATTGCGATTTCTAATTCGTGGCAAAGTGTCATAGCAATGCTAATGTGTGGTGCCTCTGCAAAAAATAACAAATGGACTGAAGATGGAAATTAACTTAAAGATAAATCTGGTAACAAGCATCATTCTTCTTTTTTTGAGGTTAATGTATTTTGTAGAATTGTAGAAGAATTTGTTTTAGAGAATTGATACAGTATCGTGCAACGTAATATCGCAATAATAATGATAATATATTTTATTTGTAAAGCACTTTACATTAGAAGAAATCCCTAAGTGCTAAAATACTCAAGTGTATCTGTATTACAATACTTAAGTGTATCTGTATTTTCTTACACCCCTATGTATCAGTGTATCACGTATCATCCATGCTAATGCGTCTGTCTACAGGTCGATCGATGGCCTCCGGAAACCTGCCAAAAGAAATGCCCATGTGCCCCTTTGGAATTACACCTTACTGAGAATGCAGGTTTGTAACTGAAATTCAGAGAAGTGCTCCCTTCTGCAGCTCTGAGAGTTGGGCTGTACATACAGCTGAGTATAGCAATATTTCCTATTCACAATACTGTATCGATGTTCACGCTCCTAGTATTAATGCATGAACATGTTTTTTTTATTTGATTATTAAAATATACAGACCACAGGGATATACCAAATAAAGGATAAAACTCCATCATCAAAATTCAATTATTTAAATAGTTATTATAATATTTATAACATTTTCATTGAACAAATTTAATTTTAGTTGTATTAACTCTGGTATAGAGATAACAGTTGTATCATGACTCATGTATCATATTAGGTCCTTTCCCAGTCCTATTTGTTAGATGCTTCATTATTTTACAATCACCTTAAATTATAATTTGATCTGGTTTTATCTGAATTATTTTATTATAATTTGGCACAGTCCCTTGTTTTGTCTTCAAATTGCCTTAGTGGTTGAAACGACCATTACACAGATGTTGTTCTACACCGTCCCAGTGGCAGACACTAATCTCTGCACCTCCCCCGATAGAGCCTCTAGACTCACTGTTCTCTACCCCTCCTATGTAATTGTGTTTGAAACATTAATGGTAATTAATAATACTTTTATATTTATTTATTTTCCAAATGTAATTTATAGGGACAATGCAATTTGACATTGTTCCAGTACAAGCCCAGAAACTGATTAGTTTATAGCTATTGCTAATTTTCAACTCTTGACCCCAACTCTTGTTAAGTGTGTGTGTGTGTGTGTGTGTGTGTGTGTTTTATTCATATTTAGAATGTGATGACTTGCAGTAAAAACAGTGCTTTGTATGTCATAGATTTTCATTGTTTACTTCATCGCTGGAATCAAAAAACTGGATGCAGACTGGGTGGAGGGATACTCCATGTCATATCTGGCAAACCATTGGCTCTTCGACCCATTTAAGTATGCCCATACTTGCTCATTTGCCACAGGCAGGCGTTGTGAGTGACATTGTCACAGTGCGCCCAACCAGACCCCCTCGTGTGTGCTTTCATTTCAGACTGATTCTGCCAGTGGATTTGATAAGCCTGCTGGTGGTTCACGGAGGGGGTCTTATTCTGGATCTCTCTGCCGGCTACCTGTTGTTTTTTGACGCCACGCGCCCAGTTGCATTTGTCTTTGTGTCCTATTTCCACTGTATGAACTCGCAACTCTTCAACATCGGTGAGATATGTTGATAAAAATAAAAAAAACTATCACAATATAATATTCTTATACATTTCCACAATTTATAATTCAAGTTATAAGGGAAAAAAAAACAATATAGTAATATACTATAGACTAAATTATAGATTGAGATTTTTTTTTTTTATTTAACAAAGACGTTAAGTGAAGGTGTTGAAATCGACATACATTCAGATTGTAATGTTCTAGTTTTTGACAACATTATCATATAGTCCACCCATAATTCAGCAGGGTTATTTATCCACCGTTATTACACTGTGCCTATTCTAATTTACATGCAGATTTGTCTGAATACCCCCACAGGGATGTTCTCCTACACAATGTTGTCTACTAGTCCTATCTTCTGCTACCCGGACTGGCCGAGGAGGTTCTTTGGCCGTTTCCCGGCGTTTCTCGGGTCAGTCCTGCCGCTCGAGTCACCCGAACCTCAGCCCAGCACCTCCTGTGTGTACCCTGAAGCCCAGGCCGCTGGCAGAAAGCCGTCGCGCAAGACTCCAGCTGCCGCCAAGACGCTCAGACCGCGGTTTAAACACAAGCTGGCGGCTGCTTTCACCATTCTGTACGCGGCGGAGCAGTTCTTCCTGCCGTACTCTCATTTCATCACACAGGTAAATGTGCCTATTTACAGGGTGGTGTAGGTTACTTTTGAAATGGAATACTGTAATGTAGTTACTAGTAGTTACCAGACTAAAATGATAATCACTAGCACAATGTTTGTATTACCTACATTTAGTAACAAAATCTGATTAGTTTCTGTTACTTTTTGATTACTTCACCCTGAGATTCAGACAGGAACAACAATAATTTACAAAGAAAATAAGAATAAATAGAAAAATTAATAGAGGACAATCAAAAATAATAAATATTCAGAAATATTTATATATTGCAAATATATATTAGTTCACATTCAATATTCTATTGATTCTATTGATTGAAACGGTGTGTCACGGACTTGATTCACTCCTTTCAGTTTGGGCCGTTGTTTTGCCTGTTGTATAGCGGCTCTATAATGATGAGCCAGCCTTCCTGCCTTGTGTCGTATCTAAATTTAGCTAGGGTATACTTTAGAAGCCTGCAGTCCCGAACAGAGTGGGTGAAAAACACAAGAAGAATCTGAATTGCAGTGCACTAGATCACAATATACTACTGTGTGCTCTGGATAAGAGCTGGGTTCAATGAACATTTGTTTTCTAGTTTATTAAGGACACAGTGTGAAAGACTGAATAAACTAGAATGCTGCATCTGTCATGTACATTGATGTTAGCAAAAGCCTTTAAACCCCTGATGTCACAAGATGACTGATTGCTCAGTAAGTGTCAACATGGTTGTTGGCCCACAGCAAACAGTAGCTCAGATTGGCTGTGTAAGCAAGATATGTGAATAGATTGGTACTGGACCTTTTCAGTTCTGATTTCAACCTATTAAATTAATGAACCTTCAGGTGCAGCTATGTTAACATTGTAGGTAAGATCGAATATATCCTACATACTGATTTATCTTTTCTTAAAAACTATTTAAATTACATTTAAAGCGGCGCTAGCATTTTGACACTGTAATGACGTGTTTGCTTGTGCCAAGGTGCAAGGACGCCTGCATTCTTACAGGGAATGGGAGATGGACAGTATGTTACGTCTAAAACACACTCATGAAAAATGAAGAGAGTAAGTCCAACCCCTTTGAACCTTGCGCCTGGCGCACTGACCTTTTAATCTGCCGTTGAACTAGCAAACGTGGATTCGGACACGCCCTAAAAGCAGTTTGCGCCTTGCGCTTTGGACTGTGCGCCTAGATCTTTCAAATGGGGCCCTAAAGTGCTCGCTGATTGGCTGAACTTCTGAGGGACTTAGATTTGAGTTTAGCTTGAAGTTAGATGAGCATTCATAAGAATGACTAACCCTGTCTTTTATAAACGGTGCTATTGTTTTGACACATTAGCAAGTTAAATCAATTATTATAAGTTACATTTAGGTGTTTTCTTGTGTATGCAGGGCTACAACAATTGGACCAACGGGTTGTACGGCTACTCCTGGGACATGATGGTTCACTCACGAAGCCACCAGCATGTCAAAGTCACGTACAAAGACAGTAGAACGGGAGAAGTCGGGTATCTGAACCCTGGGGTAAGTGACACTAAAAACTAGTTCTGGTATTAAAGTCTATATTACTTTCTGCCACTAGATGGTGCACTAAGCACCAGCATGTCAGACCAAAACAAATGCATCGTGGGACAAACGCATGCACATTAACAGAATACAACACATAGAGGGAGGGTGATGTCATTCTCTGCTCAGGACACCATTATTTTTACATAAAAAAAATAGTTGTTTGTTGCTATATTATTGTTTAAAGTATCCTATAGGTCGCCTTTAAAAACATTCTCGAGAACGTTTGCTAGCTTCGAGATCAAATCAAAACAAACTCCCTCAGAAGCCCACAACGCATTGCAAAGCAAATTAGCATTGTTCAGCACGCACAGAGAACTGTACGCTAGCAAAATGTGAGGAGATGTTTGGTGTTCTTGACAAAGTGTATTAGCTTACAATTAGCTTGCCATCGCAGACTATACTTTTTTTTTTTTGTTTTGTGTGACATTCGGCTAGCCCGCTCTTCCGTGGTCTCTCCTGTCTAGGTGTTCACACAGAGCCGGCGCTGGAAGGACCACGGGGACATGCTGAAGCAGTACGCCACCTGCCTGAGTAATTTCCTGCCGCGCTACAACATCTCCGAGCCGGAGATCTACTTCGACATCTGGGTGTCAATCAACGAACGCTTCCAGCAGAGGTATCTAGTGGTACTGCTGTATGCAGTAAGGGCGTCGTATCTGAAGCAGAGCTTAGCTTTCTGTTACCCTGCTCTTTCGGCCTGTTTCACAGACATGGATTAAGACCAGTCCTAGACTAAGGCATTTTTTTCAATGGAGATCTTCATTGCATTTTTATTTTAGTCTTGGTTTAGTCTTAATCCCTGTATGGGGAAGCTAGGCATCAGTGAATATGGTTATCTGAATCTTGTGTTTCTAGCCTGCAGAAGACAGGAATCTGTGAAACGGGTAGTAGCGTTTTCAAATAGTGTTTGAAAACGCACTTGAACACGTGTCCAAGTTTGTTTATGAGAGAATTCCACATTACAAGCTATTGAGGCAATGGACACAATCTGATCTACTTTGCTCTGCTTTGTAAGGATCTTTGACCCACGCGTGGACATCGTGAAGGCGGACTGGTCGCCCTTCCGACCAAACTCGTGGCTGATGCCCTTACTGGTGGACTTCTCGCCGTGGAGGACCAAGTTTCAGGAGATCGAGAGCAGTCTTGATAACCAAACCGAGATAGTCTTCATCGCCGATTTCCCAGGTCACACATTTCTCCTCTTCTTTCCATCTTTCACTGAATAGGAACAGTTATAATTTTCTTATTTAGCTTGGTATTTTCACAAGAATTTCTATTCTCACAAACTGTGAAACACTTTATTCAGTCCATTAACACTACGTCACATATAAGCTAGTCTCGGCCTCTTCAGTCCATTGCCTAAGCAACGTGCTGAATGTCTGATGCTGTAGTACCTGTGTAAGCTTGACTATTAGGAAGTGGGGAAGCAGATTTTCATTGGCTGTTCAGGTTGTCACGTATGTATATGCACTGCATATGTGCAGTGATTTATTTACTAATTTCAGTCTTTCAATGCAGTTCAAGCAGTAACTGTGTCGGACTAATTTAACACATTTTCAAGACCTGAAAACAGACAGACTGGTGTCGTTTAGTTAACCAAGGAATTCATCACTATGTTTAACATCCAAAACTTGGTCATTGAGTTATATAGTCGTCGTGCATGTCAATCAAAATACCTAAAGTAGGCGGGTCTTGAAACGTTAACCAGCGCTGTGTCCCAGATTTACCACAAATAAAGACCAGTAGCACCCTAACCAACTAATGAGGACCGTTTATAACTGTGCTCTTCAGGGCTCCACTTAGAAAACTATGTGAGTGAAGACCTGGGTAACACAAGTGTTCAAGTGCTCCAGGGGCAGCTGAATGTGGAGATCGTGGAAGAGCAGAAGAACTACACTCTGCAGCCTGGAGAACAGATGAAGGTGGGTGCGTGTGCGTGTGTGTGTGCCATGACTAGGGTTCGGGTCAGGGTCTATGAACAACAACACTTTGGGGGCCATGACGGTAAAACCACAAATATGTTTACAAGTCCCTTTTGATATCATCTACATAGTGTGTGCTTTTTTTTTATAGTAATGTTTACTGTCTGTGTGTCATTTCATGTAGTAAAATACATTCAGAATTCTGTAGACAGTTGATTTCATCTCTTTATAATAAACAATAAATACTGTGTGCACATGCATGCAGCTGCCTGCGGGGGCATACCATAAGGTGTACACGGTGTCCGAGGAGCCCTCCTGCTACATGTATGTGTACGTCAACACCACGGAGGCAGCTCTGCAGCAGAACTTCACCAAGCTGCTGGAGCTCCAGGAGCGCATTCGCAATGGCACAGGTGAAGCCTCTCTTGCACACCCAAACCTTTCATTTAGAGGAGCTCGTCCAGTTTAGAACACCAAATGAAGATGGAGGATTACACTGCATTTCTACCGGAGCAAAAATAGATTGGTTCTTGTCTCCTAAAGTTGGGTGTTGGAGGCTGACATAGGCAGCGCCCAGACAGCTACATCAGCAATGCGTGGCCTGAAACAAAGTCAATTTCAAAGTCAAGTTTGCTGCAGAAACACCGTTTCAGATTGATCGTATTGTATTTAATGTAATATACGCCTAAATACCTGTTAATTTGCCCCAGAGAGGAATAATGTCAATGTTAAGGTGAAATCTGTGGACCCATCGACTTGCATAGAATGCTGGGTCCTTGTAGTCCGCACAAAAGACTGTCTATTATGTGTCTCACTATCTGGCAGCGAGCACTTAAAAGTTTAGAACTACAAAAATGGCGTGCGTCCATCCGTCCATGTTGAAAGCTAGTTGCAATGAACCAATTTTCAGTCTGTGATCCAAATGATAACCTCTCAGAAACGGAGCCCCTCGCACCGGAGCTGCAGCCTATCGCCGCTGAGGTCGACGGGTCAGAGGTCAACGCTACCGACCCAGTTGTCCAGCTGTTCTTAAAGCGACAGCGGCACTTGAAGGAGGTGAAAAGGCGCAGGGAGGCCAACGTGCTGGAGAAGCTGAATCGCTTTGCTCTGAAGAAGTACTACATGTTACGGAGGGGGTGAGTGTTTCATGAAGCTGATGGAATATTAAACCATGGTTTTGAGATATTATTTGTATTTGTTATGGCTGCAAATGAATGTATTATTCAAAGTGTAAACCATGGCTTTTCGTTTATTATTTTCACGTTGTACATTTTTGGCCTACTATATTAAATAGATGATTAAGTTATATAAATTGTTCATCGGCATGCACAAGAGGGCCAGATAAGCCAGATTGCGTACTTCTGCAACAGTATGGTAGTTGTTAATGTGGTCCTGTCCTATAGGTTCTTAATGACGGCCATTGCTTTGCGTAACCTGGCAGTGGGCCCTCCTCCTGTTGAGCAGCTGCAGAGGGAGGTAGCGTTCGCCAACATGAAAGAACCTCAGGCAGAATCGAACCAAGATGAAGGACTGAAAGATGAAACTGGTCATGGAGAATTGTAGCTCTGTTTGTATGAAACCTTTTTTTATCTGTATAAAGTGCCTATCAGTGTTTGTGGAATGTGAGTAAATTATCTGACGTCTGTTACTGAGTACTTGGCTATCTGGTGCTCAAAAAGGATTATCGTTTGTCTTGTTTAGTCCATTGCCAACTTGAGGACATTAGTTTGTCTTAACAACAACCAGATTTTAGTTTTACTGTATAGTAAACATTTATTTTTAACCGTGTTTTATATTTTCAGTGTTTCTTGATAAATTGCAGAACTTGATACATTATATACAAAACAAATGTAAATGCTGATGACCTGTTTATAATAAATAATTTAAATACAAATAAACCAGATTCACTCACTCACAAAACTAGGAGGTCTGTATAATTATGGAAACAATTATCTTTATTCTTCTCACTATAAAGCCCTTAAGTCCACATTGCTAAAAACATTATGGCACATGTATTTCTATCTAGTCACATACCTCAGCATCTACAGTACAGGGTTACATAATATACAGTACATACATGTATGAAATGATATGACTATAAACATGTCAAACATTTGTGACCCATAGTCAGGCATGCTAAATTGTCCTCCATTCTGCCGTGGCGTCCATGACAAGTGAACTTAAGTGCATAATAAACACAAATTCACTTCACGTGTCACATTTAGTTTTTTCTTCTTCCAAATTTAAAAATAGCATCTTTTTTTATTTGGCCCATATCACATAAATACATATTTGTATTTTACTTGCCGTTATTGTGTCAGTAAAAAATCCCTTTTTATATATAGCATTTGTGGATTAGATGCACCGGTATCCATACATTGCCAATAAATTGTAGTCCGTAGCATATGCCTACTATGTTTAACATGTAATGTAACATCAATAATACTAATAGTGTTAAATACTGGCTCAAAAGTAGTTCTCTTCTAGAGTCTGCATCGGCTTTTAATAATAAATATAAAGTCCTGTGTTGTTGTTAAAAAGGTGCTGGAAGCATGGAACCCATGCACAAATCATAAGTCAGTTGTCCTGATAGATGTCACAACATTGACATGAGTTAAGAGAGCTGTCAATTAACTATGTATAGACACACAATGCATGTGGTTGACCAATGACTGCCATGAGTGTCCTATATGCATCCCAGCACCTGATCCAGTAAAAACACAAACACTCTTAACACATAATCAACACTTCTGTTATAATACACATACATCTGTTAAGTGCTTGTTATTTGCCCTGTCCATGCTTGAATCCTAAAAGGATTCCTAAATGTGCATCAGTCCCTTTTGTTTTGACCTTCCCACTACTTTCCTGCAGTGTCAACCTACCACACCATTGGGTACTTTAGCCTGTTTAGCTAGCACGTTATTGTTATGCTTTCTAAAACTTGATGACTGTGGAGAGCAAGGCCTCAGCTTATCATAGAAACATAGATGTCGTCGTCAGCGCAGCAGTGGTGGCACTGCCAATTTACACAGTCACCTTCCGAAAATAATGTCCTGCGTAATTTTTCTTTTCAGAAAAAAACAAAAAACAAAAAAAACATTCAATATTAATTCCACTCAAAAGGGTGTTCAACTGAGGATGTAGGCAATTTTACCAGAGGTGGTCAGCATCATGAGATTTAGGCAAAAAAAAAAAAAAAATGACTTGGGCCATTATTTTAGGACGGTGGCAACATAGACAATATACTTCATTAATGTATACTTAATACTGCATAACGTCTCCTTACACATTAGTGTTCAAAAGTATGAGTTCATTACCAACTTGTGCTTGCTTTCATATTTTTTTTTTAAATTGATGACAAGAAAACAAAAAATATATTTTACATTTCTTCAGAATTAAATTAAATAATTACAATTAAGTAATTTGGCAGAAGCTTGTAACCAAAGCAACTGCGAGTACCGCTGCCAAGTATTATGGAGCCGGCAGGAGTTAGAAACACCTGTGCGATCATTCAGCTGGGGGTCATTTCCCTTTTACATACATTGAGTGTTAGTAAAGGTTAGCGGAAATGCCTAAAAGCTTCCATGAATGGATTAACCACCTATGGACCACAGTACTGTGTGTGTGTGGTATTTGTAAGAAAATATATAAAGTATATAGCAGCATATAATAACATTCTGCAAATAAAGACTTTATAATTACAGTACATACTGGTATGTTGGGTTTATACTCTCTGTACTGCATACTGTATATTATGCCATTTTAATTAGGCCACAGCCATGCGGGCTGCCAATATAAAATGAATCTACTCTACTAATATACAAAAATATCCATTATTACATTCTCACTTTATTGCCTAATAAAACTTTTCATGATGAATTGGGATAATATGTAAAAATGCTAAAGTTGTCATTGATTTCTGGTCCTTGATTATTTGTGATTAAGGCATTGATAATTATTTATTGGTATAGTGGCATAGTGTTAGTAATGCATATTAATGTTATTTATTTGACTGTAGTCAGCCTCACAACGGTCAATTTCTCTGCAAAGTTGTTCCAATTTATATCCTAAATGTGTTTAGTACATTAAACCTGTTGATTCCTGTTAATACACTTTTCAGTGCTATATTTCCTGTTAATACACTTTTCAGTGCTATATTTGAGTGGATGGTTAACCATCGGAGCATGCAGACGTTTTCCCCTGCATTGAAATATTATTATTATTATTTAAATAAAGATGCATTTCTATGGCCTGCAGACTTTAAAAAATCCCTTTGTTGATGCAGCTGATTCAGTTTGGCAATTCTACCTGGGCTGTAGGTCTGGGTAGAATATTCCATGTATCACGCCTTCAATCACAACATTTGCAAAAGTATCTGGACGTGGAGAAGAAGAAGAACAGGAATAATATTAGACGAAATCTTCTTCTGTTGAAATATTTAGATGAGTGTGAATTACTACAAGAACACCATTATTCAATGAGAAGAAGCCAGACGCCACTAGGTTTAAAGTGTTCAAAGCATTTACAAAAGCAAAGAAAAAAAAAAAACGTTTCTTGGAGCTTATACTGCCATCTAGTGGTGTCGATGCAGCAGTGCCAAGTTTAAAGTACCGTAGGTCCTTCAATGTAGCTACATATCACTCATTCTTTACCCACAATGCAAGATGACTCCATCTCACATGAATGTACATGGTTAAAAATAATAATTAATTTCCATGTACACCAAAGTGCCTTTTTTGGGCACATTTAAAAGGTGTTCTATAAGATATTAAAATTAATCTAGCAGCAAACACATTTGCTTTATGTAAAGACATAGAATTTTGGCATCCTGAGCAGAACATGACATCACACTTCCTCTGTCTGTGTTGTAATCAGAGCTGCTTTTCCACTGCCCTGCGTGTTGTAGATGTCTCCCTGCTCCAACCCTGGTCCTGGGGACCCGCTGCCCTGCGTGTTTTAGATGTCTCCCTGCGCCAACCCTGGTCCTAAGGGACCCACTGCCCTGCGTGTTTTATATGTCTCCCTGCTCCAACCCTGGTCTTGGGGACCCGTTGCTCTGCGTGTTTTAGATGTCTCCGTGCTCCAACCCTGGTCCTGGGGACCCGCTGCCCTGCGTGTTTTAGATGTCTCCCTGCTCCAACACACCTGACTCAAATGAATGGGTCTTTATCGGGCTTCTAACGACCCATTCACGTGTTCATTGACCAATCGTGTCTCCCCACCACTGCTGTTTGCAGCCTGGTTCAAAAAACAGCTTTGGTCTCTATAGCTGATCTCCTTGTTAATGGGGGGTGAATGTTATATAACTCAGTCGAAAATATATTATCCATACATGTAATGGATAGGAGGGGTGTTATAGGTGGAGTGAGGTACTGCATGGTGGCGGCCAGAACCAATACAACGTGGTCTGGTCTTCAAACCCGATCTTGAGAACAGCTATGGGTAACGCCATGGAGGGTTTGTACATGTTGGAGAATTTGTTTTTGTCTGAAACTCTGGTGCTCTTAATTTGACATCTAGTGGCAGAATGTAATACAAGTAATATACTGTAATGGGTTTCCAAATGTTTCAGTTGAGACCCCCAAAATAACCCCGCCAGGGACTTGCTACCCCCGTTATCCCCAGAGGTGGTAAAAGCCATAATATTATTTGTAATATAGACTAATAGCATAATACATCAAAGTAATGATTAAACTGTACTACTACCAATTGTGGCTTAAATATGCTATTTCTAATTATTTTTTAAATATTTAATTTCTGAAAATATTCTTGTGACCCCCTCCTCTGTCTCGTAATTTTCCGGGAGAGAACCACTGATATATTGGATCAGTAATACATGTGTCTTACCGTGGGCAGATGGAAACAAAAAGGGGTCTCTCAAATAGAGCATCACAGGCTGGTGTGACAGTTTGCTAGAAAGAATTCAGAGGAAAGACAGATCATCATTATCAATAATCTCAGTGGTTTGCAACCGTTTTTAAAACATGGGCGTAAAGAAATACAGTTGAACTGCTAGAACGAATTCAGAGGAAAGACAGATCATCATTATCAATAATCTCAGTGGTTTGCAACCGTTTTTGGTGGCCGCCGAAAAATACAGTTAACTAAATACAGTAATCTGAGTTCACCATGAGATAATGTCTTTCATGCTTGACAGAAGCAACAGCTAATAATTACCTTGACTCCTCTGGTTCTGTGTCAAACGACCTTTACAAAAAGAGGAAAAACAAAAAGGTTATAATGCATAGTTGTGTGCAAACAATTGTATGCCATATCTGGAATATCTTGAGCAATAAATGTTAAGAAAAAGAATAAGAAGGAAAAATGCATAAATGCTGGTGTTATACAAAACCCACACTTTAGACTCACCCACAACTTTCTGTTTTTGGCACTGAATGGGAATGGCGGATATTTAAGAAATCCAGGAATATTTTTGGAAGAACCTCATTCTCCATGATTATAGTCTGTAGACAACAAACAAAAGCCAATTGCAGTGTGTTTGTATAAGTATGAGAAATGCAGAAAAGCTCTGCCTAACCCTTTCCCCCACACAGAGCTGAATAGTTTTTGTTTTATAGTTTTAAAATATATTTTAAAAATTAAACCGTACTACATGCCAATGGCAAACATTTGCATAAAACTGCAATAAAAAAGACAGTGTGTAATTATTATTGCACTAGTCTACATTTTCAGAAATATTTTTAAAACTCTTGCAATGTGCAATTATATAATTTAGCGTTATGCTTTTATTGTTGTACTCACTCGCTGTGAATCCGATTTTAAAAATTAAAGGCAGGGTCATTCTCCAGAAGTACTACGGCTTTGATGTTGTGAGCGGTGTTCGCCACTTTGTTTATCCTCCTATTTACGGAGCCAGGGTTGTGCGTTACGTGTCGGATTATTATTCCAACGGGAACAGAGAACGGTGAAATAGGGCGAAATGCGAGGAGAGATTAGGTGAATTTGACAAAATGTGCATTATCTTACAATTAGGTTGCAATCGCTGACTTTACCTTTAATGAGCAGGTAGGTCTCGTGACATCTTTCTCAGTGATGCTTACAGGTAAATTTGGGGATAGCTTTGGGGATAGAACCCAAGATCTTTCGATTGCGAGAACCCCCCCCCAAATCCCCCACCCCCTTCCACAGTATACCTGGAGGTACAGCTCCAGACCGTGCCTTCTCTGCTCCAGGACCTTGGGGATCCAGTTCCTAACATGCTTGGAGGGCATCTCTGGTGGCTTAATTCTCTTCTTGAGCTGCAGGAGGCCACAGACATGCAGGTGAGATTAACAACACCATGATGTCGTCTGTAACATGGACGTTCATCATGATATCCAATGTGACATGGACGTTCATCGTGATATCCAACGTAACATGAATATTTGTTATGTCCAATGTAACATGGACGTTCATCATGATATCCAATGTAACATGGATGTTTATTATGTCGTTTGTAACATGGACATTTATTTGTATGTCTTCTGTAACATGAATAGTCAACTGTGACATCAAGACGCCACACACTCAAAGCAACATATTTACCATTTTATGGAGCGCATGAAATTCACTGTATCGTTTTTCCACACTGTGCTGTCTACCGTTCATTAGCACGTCGATTCTGAAGAGCTGAAATGCAAAACACAATGCAGCTTTAGTACTTTCCATACTACGATAAAACCCCACTTATTCCTTTAAAGGCAGTAAAGTTCAAGTCAAGACCATTTTGGCAA
>JAOEGT010041611.1:0-22393 GCA_025447795.1 Speoplatyrhinus poulsoni | reverse complement strand
CCCTGTACAGCACTTTGGTCACCATTGGTTGTTTTTAAATGTGCTATATAAATAAATATACTTGACTTGACTTGACTAGTGGTGTTATGCAGCAGCGGCAAAGAACTCATGTTCCGTAGTGTGTGCTTACGCGTGTGCCGCGACTAAAACTACATAACTTTTTATGTGACTGGGTGGATATATAAGATATTCACATTACAACATAAATATATCGCACATTTGGATGTTTTCAGTACTGTGGACTGGCCTATGTGACGCTGAGATGTGATCACAACAGCAGGGACTGCTGTTTACATTCACATGGGACAAGACCAACCCTCGCATGGGGATGGTTGCTTAGCAATCATCTCTCTGTGATGACACTACCTTAATAGTCTACTATGGTGTTTTTTCTTCTTTACATTACAGCCTATCTCTAAAATTATCCTATACAGTTTAAATACTATTTGAAATTACGTTACAATAAAAGTGTGATGTAAAAAGATCTAACTAAAAGACCATGACATCAGTGAAAAATGCACGTTAAATGTATTTAATAAGCCTATTAATTTTATCAAATGAAAGAATGAGACTAAATATGAAATAGTGGAATTCAAAGTCAAGTAAAACCACCACCTGTACGTGTATACCCCCACCCGTACCTGTATGTTAAAGCATATATCTATGTCCAAGATAGACAGCAGCTATCTTGCTCTGAGACAATGACAAGAGATAGACAGGCTATACTTACCCGCACCGCATATTCTTGCGATCAACACACGCCGCCCATTTCGTCCTCCAGCGATTGTAGCCTACATGCATGGGCACCTTATAGTTCTCACGTTGGCACAAATAGCCTATAGTGCCGGCAGTTGCTTTCCTTTCGTTTCTCTACCTGATTGAAGCTATAGGCTACTATTACCTGACTGACTGTTTTCACTCTCTATAGTTTTAGATCGTTCACCAAACCGTCCCTGTGGTTTTTGGTGCTAGATTTCTCAGAAGTATAGCCTAATTAACCCCTTGACAACGCAATTAGCCAGCGCATGAATATGCTTTACATGTTTGGTTTTAGGAGAACATTGTCTGAGAAAACAAAATGTAATTTTGAGATGTTTTAAATGTTGCAAGCCTATTTCATTTAATCTCGTTAATTAATTAATTATGTTGAAAGTAGACAAATATAGGCTTCTTTTTAGGCATATAACTTTCCTCAGTTCTAACATGACGTGATGTGATGTCATTGTGTGTTTATCTCGATGGACAGCACGTATGCCACGTCTGCAATAGCATTTCAACTGCACGCGATTTCTATCCTGATTTGATCTTAACCCAGGGATAATAATATCCTGCGCGTTTGGTGGAAATAAATAACCACAAAAAAGTAATAACTAGGCTATTGACTGTTTGCCATGCAAATTGTGAAGAAATATAGTGCTGGGCACAATTCCAAAGCAGAAATAATAGGCTGATAGGGCTTATAAGCCCTATCAGCCTATTTTGTTTCTATAGAAACAATATCTTTATGACCTGGTTAAGAAAATGCTCGTCATCGTCAGTGGTCATAATAGTTTTTAGAAACTATTGGATGTGGTTAAAAGTAAATTTTCACATGCAGCCATAGCACATACTGTAACCACGTACAGTAAGTGAAAAGGAACCGCATGACGTGTAGTCGCCTCGGGACAGAATTTGAGACAAAAAATGGCGGATATCGCCATATAAGGATTTCAGGACATGCTTTATCTGCCTGCTGACTCACACAGCTTTGCTGTGGATACGGAAATCCTTGTGTGTTGGTTTAGGAGGCAGTGTGGGCGTGCGTGCGTGAGTGTTTTGGGCTGAGATTCTGGGAACTTCTATAACTTAAGGTCATATTGAACATTTTCAATGAATTCGTCTTTTATCAACAGCAATACGAATAGGCTATATTCCGATGTTTTTTCTGATTCGAAATTTGAAAGCCTGAGGTACTGTTTTGAGTAAAGGTTATAATAAGTAGGCTATATAGCCTAGGCCTTTATTATTTTTATAATGTTATATGTTATTTTAGGCGTTTAACACAAATATGTCAGGTGTTTGTCCATATGCCTATATGCCATATGCCTTATTATGTTTGGATTGTGTCATAAGACTGACGAAACAAGATGTTGGCCGCCTGTCAAGTGAAAGTCCCGCCCCACACTTCAGGCTTATAGGCCGCCGCCTAGACGAAATCTCTCAAGTTCATTCAAAACTCAGAGTGAAACAGGAGCAGCACACTTTGTCTGAATCTGAGTCATCAAACCGGCATGTTTTCAGAACTCGAGTGCGGGATTTGTTATCAGATCTATAACGCGGGTCGGCGGTGTCCTAGAGAGCTACATTGTAAGCACAGCTTTTGCGAAAGCTGTCTAACGTCTCTCTGCCTACCTCCCGGACAGGACACAAATGCGGAGCCGGATAGATCAATCGTCTGCCCGCTATGTCGGCAAGTCACAGCCGTCTGCAGCGGCGAGAAGATCCGCGCTGCGCTGAGGGTGGACGAGGGCGTCCTTGAACGCCTGGCGGCCGAGGGTGTCCTGGACGGCGACGATACTGACGAAGACTGTGAGGTGAACGGCTGTCAGACGGTTTCACAGAGCGCAGAGACAGCCGACTCATCTTCCTCCCCTAGATCAACAGGTGGCAAGTTGAAGCTCTCCTGGAAGCGCGTTTGGGGAAAGATAATCGGCAAAAACCCATCATGTAAGTAGTTAGCTTATTTGTTTGTCTGTTTCCACATTTATCATTATATAGGCATATACAGAAACGGAATAAGCCTATTACACGAATAATGTTATATGTTCATGTTTGTTATAGCCTATATAGGCTAAAGAAATTTACTTCATGATTTTAATTCTAATCCGTTTTTCTTTTTATTCCTTCAGCACACTGTATGACAGGGGATGACTTGAGAGCCCTTGCTATGGTATCCTACCTGTTTTGAAAGGCAAGGTCAACCACTTAAATGGACAATGTGACGATAGACGCGCAGATCCCATCCTGTGGTGAAATTCCATCGATCTGCCAAAGGACAATGAGGACCGTTAGAAAAATATCACAAATGTCCCACTTTCTCATCAAGTTCTGACGTGGGATTCATTTGCATGCCAAGTTCTGACGTGGGATTCATTTGCATGCCACACATTCATTGTTATTATTTAACACTGGACCAAATAACTGTGAATAAATATAAAGGCTATGGTTATTTATTTATTTAGGATAGTCTACTAAAATATTTAGCATTTTGTCTTAAAGCATGCGCTGCACTTGTTTCAAGACACAAAACACATACGACCATATTGATGACAAAATGTCCAGAAATATTTATTATAATGTTTCATTTATTTGTATTTTTGTATTTTTTTTTTGTTTGTTTTTACTATTTTTGTTATAAAATGTAATTCATATATTCATATACTGTTATAATTTATTTACCCAGATAATTTTATTTTGTTACATTTTCCAGGATGTATTCATTAAAATTTAAAATAAAACGTTTAAATCAAGCTTCCATTGTTGTCATTTATTTAGTCTTTGGGAAGGGCGCATGCATGCGCTAGCCTATAACTGAACATACCAAGAGCAAAACCAATAAACTATACCGACAGGTGCGAGAAATGATCCAAATTGACGTGACTACGGAAGTCAAGTATCCTATGCCTTCTGTTGGATAAAGCTGTTGTCGGGATAGAAAACACTACCCTGTTTTGATTTAGCATATAAGATTCTGTGTGGTTATTGTCAATCATGATTTGCAATGGGACTAGGGATCTTTATTCAAGGTAATATTATTTAGGTTATGATATTTATTTGACCAGCAGGCTACAGGAATATGAGTGGTGATTAGGCCTGTAGCAATTTTTTTCTCTTTTGCTTTGTGAAGGCAACTGCTATTTTTCTCCACAGACTCCTGTTTGTCTATGTGACTATCGGCGCAATTTTCAAATTGTCTACTGCCGTCGCTGCGGGTAATAGTCTATAATATGGACTTTTAACATTTAATCTTTCTGGAATGTAATCGGGTTATCGACGTAGCCTACTGTAACCGTTCATTGTTGACATGTGCTTGAATCGAATCCATTAGTTTGGCTTCCTAGTACATTTATTATTAATCATAACAAAACAACTCCAACCTACTGTAGGCATACCCAGCCACACGAATGAAAATTATGAACATGGCCATACAATGCTAAATTACCTGCAACATTTTAAAGTTAATTTCCATAATTATGTTGAAAACATGATCTACCTCATGCTGTAGTAATTTGTTATTGTGTCCAGACATTATACAATATCTAATACTTGTATTATCCAGGCTTCAACGTTATACCGTGGCTGTTGTGTTCTGTAGATGTAATGTGAGACATTGAGTAATGTTATTTTATTGATTTGATATTTTAACTGTTATATTCTCAGCCAGAATCATCACATCGAGACAAGACGGGTCAAGGGGGCTGAACCAAGACACATGGAGACGTGTGGCCGGTCCAGACTTTCCTCATCATAGTGGTAACTTCTTAAATGGTCTGCTCCCTTCCCGGGCTCAACACATGAGGCAGAGGACCGGAGTAGATCCCGAGACGTTGTCCTCCCGGGAAACGGATAATCATCCGAGCGCTGTCCGCTCCCGCTACAGGCAGGCTGTCTCAGGTGACGGACGCCTTCCGTTCCGACCCAGCGTAATCAAGCTACAGAGCTACAGAGGAGGTGAACGCACTGCTGGTAGCTTCTACGACCGTCTCCAGAACAGAGAACACGCTGCTGGCACAAGCTGGCACATTGCAGGGAATGGCCGTCTACCCCTCAACGCAATGCCAGGTGGCCACACCGACCAACCTGGTGGCTTAGTTCACGCTGAAACAGGTGGCGGATACTATTCTAGTGGGTACCTGCCCATTGTTTGGAAACCAAGTAAACGACCACAAGATACTGAAAGCGGAACGGACCGCCAGTCAGAACTCAGTCCGCATTCTCCAGATTTGACCCCCGTTTTAACCCAGGGTTCTAGGTTTTTGAGTGGGCCCGTGTCGAGCACGGGAATTCACAATGGTGAAAACTATATTTCCCAGGACAGTGAACCTACAAATGAACATGACTCTAGAACAATGAGTGGGGCTAATATGGCCACTGGTCCTCAGACAGCTGCTCACCCAGGCATCGACAGGGGTCATTTGCACTTCTCCTCCCCCCCACCTAGTCCAAAAATGGGACCACCACCATCATCATCTGCGCATTCCCGTCAGGTTGCAGGTCTTGTCGGGGAGAAACCTGCAAGCATGAATCACCACTCTTATCTGTTCCGCACGCCCACCTCTATTGGAAGTGACACTCCCATTAAAATCAAAGGCGATGCACAGCATGTCCTTACTGGAATAAATGCATCGCCTGCTATATGGAGCCAACAAAATTACCCTTTTCTACAATTGCACAACGACCACTCATCTAATGTTAACAGACTGCAGCTGCCAAATGAAGATCCCAGCAATGAAGCACATCTTGCCTCCAACAACGGCAAACTGCTCCATCAAAACACAAACGTGTTCCCACACCGCCACCAAACCTACTCCCATCAAACTACACAGTCTTATAAGAATCCTCTGCATATGAGACCATATTCAGAGAGAGGTGCGACCATGGAAACGTCTTTGCCTGTACAATTTGTGAATTCTCACTATTCTCTTGTCAGTGATAAACCTGAAGCTAAGGGAATGGTGGCCGTCGCACAACTTGGAGGCTACACGATGGATTCAAAACCTGGGAGATCATATAAAAACAACTTTCTGCCTAGAGCGTTTGAGCATAAACCTCAGAAGCAAGTTGTCGGGAAAGGTATGTTCTACCCCACCAGCACATATAGAGGAGTTAGCAGTCATAAATATAGCTTTGGAAAAGCAATGGACTACAGCAATAAAACAGCCCATTCACATTCATCTGGATATCAGAGGTTTGGTGAGCGATACAGCACTACTGCTCCAAATATTCATTCTTCGGCAGAATACGCCAGACCTATTGCTGTTGTATATGTTGCCATGGCACCCGTTTTAATGGGCAGTAGTGGTGCTCTACAGGGAACTATTTCAAAGCAGTCAGCTTATGCCCCTGCCGTGCGGGGATGGCTAACTAAATCCCCCTCCTCTGCTGCCACTCCCGAAGATGTTGCCAGGTCCGAGCCTGTGTCACCACCTGAGACATTTAAAACAGGCATTCAAGGGCGTGCCCCAACAGCGGGCGCCAACTCCATTCAGAGGAAAATCAACAGCTATGAAAGCGTCTATCGCAGTGACGGCACTGTGAAGAGAGAAGGCGTCATAGCTTCAGCTACATCTATCAATGTTGCTGGCGAGGCTGGCATGCCTAACCTGCGCCCTAATAGCTCCGGGCCTGCCAACCGCCGTATCTGGCAACCCAAAAGCGGCATGATCAAGAGCCGTTACAAGCCCTTCTCAGCTATGCGTAAACAGAAACTAAGTACTACTCTCCAGGAAGTCACAGCAAAATACATCGTAAAAATAAACTCTGAAGGAATTACCCGGCGCACACCTAGCGTCAGAACACCACTGAAAGGTGGCATTACAGAGAGTCTTATTGTGAACATGTCGATACCCGAAGAGGGTGTTATTCAGTTGTTCAAAACAAGCCCGCAGAACGAAATACTTGGGAATGGTGCAGAACAAAGCATAACAGCCCACCCACTTCTCAGAAAGTCCTCATCGGGTACTTTCAGAGATCTTGCACTCCCAACTGAATCCACACCAACAATACAAAGAAAAGATTATCCCAAGCCATTTCAGATGGTTGCCCAGCTTTTTAAGAAGAACACGCCCTCCCATGGAGTTGTGAGAGGTAAGCGTGTTAAGGGCAAGCATGTCACTAGCCAAACTCCCATTATGTCTGCTAAAAGTAGCCTCTCCTACGGTGCCGCGAACACAACCATAGTGGGACTACCCGAGCGCCCTCTCCGGATTGAATCCATCACGTATGCTGACATTGTGGGCAGCACTTCATTTAGCAGTGTGAGGGCCGCCTCGACCCAAAAGGACAAGATGGAAGCGAAGGAATTGGTGTTCAATTTCTCCGCTACGGTAAAGCAAGAAGAGCCTTATTTGGGCAGGGTTTGGCCTCCTGAAGAAGAGGCTGCCAGGGCTCTGGCCGGACGTCCCCAGGAAGACATCTTGGATGGAGAAAGCATAGACGCTGAAGGTGATTTGGGGAACTTCAGTAGCGCCATATTGCTCTTTGGAAACGAGCACGGCCTTCCGTTGAAATCCGTTGTTGAGCCAGTGGACGTGAACACGAATGTCGGCAGGGAGCACAGTGGCCGGAGACAGGAAGTAATAACTATGTCGGACCACTTTCTGGATGTGGAGGGAAGTGGGATCTTAAATCCAGCTCATGTTTTGCTAACGGAGCAAACCACAAACTCTGAGCATCCCGACACGCTTATTGACGATAGAATGGAACAGGAATACGTGAACATAAGCAAATAATGTCCACTATAAGTCAGCGAAAATGTCTCCTTAATCTCAATGTCCGTTTTGTTATGCAGTAATATTTTACACTACAATAAATGTTTAAGTATTTTTGACATGTCTGTCAGACAGGGCTTTGACTAAACTGATATTTAGTTAAAGGTATGAAAACTGATATTGCTTTATTCAGGTAATACTATGTCTAATTTATAACGATTTTAATCCAAAAGTTTTTTATAAATTTGCTTAAATATTAAATCCAACAGTTATCCAAAATAGTTATTTCTTTTATTTTCCTCCAGCCATTTATAGTAAGTGGGTGAATTATTATAAGGACAAGCTCACAGTGTCAGGTGCTGTCCAATATACAGTGCCCTACACAGGTAAGAACACAGGTTTTGTGAATATGCAGACTTTAACCCTGATTTGGGGGGGGGGAAGAGACTGTCTTATGTTTCAGAAAGATGACGAGCTTCAATTTCGCCTGATAACTGGGTCTTATCAGGCTTCTAACTACATACTCATTTGATTCAGGTGTGTTGGAGTAGGAAGACATCTGAAACGTGCAGGGCAGTGGCCCTCCAGGACTGGAATTGAATAGCCCTGACATACTGTATATAATGCAGCGTATGCACTTTTTAACGAGGTCATTAAGTCAGTCAGTGACACTTGCTCATGTTGTCCCCCTGCTGACCCTACACTGTACAAATAGTTGTATGGGAGCTAACAAGTGCAATATTAAGGTAAAAATACAAAATATGCAACTATGCACATCACAGTAATTACACGAGGAGTGGAAAAGGGGCGGCATATATTTCAGTCGCTACTTTTTAGACATATGGGCCTGCTAAGAGATGTTTGCTACAATGTTTAATTTTCTTAACTCTTCCACTACCTAGTTGAAAATAAAGTGGCTATTATGGCTTGACATTTTTCTGCCTAAAGCAGGTTATTGTTTTACGCATGTGATTAGCTTGTTTAAAATTATGGGCCTACAGGCAAAGATAGATTGTGAAACTGGGGCTTTGTGCGTGTTTAGAGGTCAAACTAGATACTTTTTTTTTTCCACCACTAAACTAGGCGATGGCTTACAATGACATCAATAATTTTTAATGTTTTTCTCATTTGAGCTTCTGTCCAGACTGGCTATATCCAAACTGCTGACAAAGACTTTCCACGCCTCGAAGAGCTTACAAGGAGATTTAGGTATGCTGGGCCTTGGTTTCACAGCTATGAAGTGTAAAACTTTGTCTTTCTCTATGAGAAAAGTACTTTATGCCCAGAGCTATTTTTTTGACAGAAATATTAAAAAGGGAAAAGGCATATGTTGCAGGCTGGCCGTGAAGGGAAAAGAAAAGTTATTGAAAATATTCACAAAATCCCTAAAATATTTCTTAGAATATGCTTAACATTTACTGTCACACACACACTGTTTGTGTTGGCATGATTGTCCAGTGGTGACCTGATTCTTTTGCAGGATGTGCAGCGACCATAGTTTCCCGCTAGATGGCGGCAGTATCCATTACATAATTCCAGTAGTATATCTAAAGCATGATGTCTTTATAATCTTATTTGATAGCGGCCAACACGCAAATAAAATCAAAGATGTTCCAGAAATAGCCTATTGATGTTGTCTTTAGCTTGTCCCTTGTTAGTTTAGAAGATTGAGGAAATCTTTCTAAATCAAATTTCCTACAACAAATTGGATTCATCCATTCATTTTGTCTGTTGATGTCAACTGACCAGTCCAATAAACCAAACAGAAATGTACTTTCAAGGGGCATTGGGTCCATGCTAAGCCTACATCACAGCTCTTAACAGGTCCATTCATGACATGTGAACCTTTACCTTTCCCAGCCAGTCATTCCTTCCAAAATACCAGTTCTCCGCTTGTCTTCAACTGTTGTTCCGCAGATGAGGGGCCCCAGAGGCAATGAGGGCAAGCCGAGAGCTTGAGGGAACCAGCCAATCAAAGTTAAATACATTGCACATTGGCCATGCCTCCCTGCCTTCCCTCAACCCCTTTCTGTGGCAAAGCTCAGGGGTAAAGGAGCTGTCCATTTTCCCATAGGCATTAAGGTAATTTATTTTTAATCCCATTGTAAGCCTGTCTTCAGCATGTGAGAATATAACCTAAGTATTCCCCATACTGTAATGGTGGATTACAGTGTTATACCAAGATGGCCATATATTTTTATTTTATTTTAAAAGAGGACACTGCGGTCAGGTTGGCAGGTACCCATTGTGGGTGTAGGGTTGATGCTGTGGGGTTGAAATAGTAGACAAAGGCTTGCAAAACCATGCAACTATGTTATTAAATGTTATAGTAAGCAAATACACTTTTTGTAAAATTCAGCAAAAATCTACTCCCTGTCTGTTCTGTGTCCGCGCTGTAATAATCACGTTTTTCAAAGTGGTGCAGACCGCACCACACAAGACTATTCTGGCCTTCGGAATGCATTTCAATGTGTGGGGCAGAGCTTCTGAGGGAGCACCCTATGGCAATGAAAGGGGAGGAGTTTTTGTTTTGATAGAGTTCAATTCAACAATCCTTCTCCAGATTGACTGTCTCCACCTTTTGAAAACTTAAAGGAATGCGTTTCCAAAATTACAATCTGAGTGCTGAGCCTAGCACTTGCAAACAACTCAAGAAAAGCAGAAGTGTCAAAAGTACACAAAGTCATTACTTAAGTAGAAGTATGTGTAAAAAATAACTCTGGTAAAAGTACTGATTAAACTTCTGTACTCTAATAATAAAAAAGTACAGGCTCTAAAATGTATTGAAAAGTACATTTGTACCGGCAGTTTCAGGGAAAAAGCGAACTGAACCTTGATTAAAACCTTGATTAATAAAAATGTTTTTTTCTCTTTCATTGCTTTGACACAAAATGGATTAAATGTAGGCCCTGCTTCTTTCACATTTCAGTGATTCCTTTCTCTCAGACATAGCCATGACCAAAACTATGCAGTCTGCATACAGGACCATTAGCACATTTATATATTAAAAATGGTTTAACATGGTTTAATTTTTCAAAACCTACCACTAAATACAAACATATTGCAATTACATAATATCTGAGAAACGGTATTACAAATCTGCATTAAAAACGTGTATTTAGAATTGCAATTATATACCAATTATAGACCAACCACAGCTGCTTCCCATTGTATCCTATTGCCTGGGATGGATCAGACATGCCACAATATTATTGTGTAGGGCTGAACATGACATACAATGTGATGTAGATGAGAAGGTGCTAAATGCAGAAGATAGTTAACTATCATTGCCACTAAATTTAGATGGCTTATAGTCACCAAGTTTCTGTCTCTCATTTATAATAGCCTATTCTGGTAAATCTGAATGAATAAAATTAGTCTATACTGTGGAGTGGATTGTTTCTGAAATATGAGCTGACACTTTCTTTCCTGTTTCATCTTATATAATATACATAAAATGCACCAATAGGCCTACCTGGGATAGTATTTTCTTCAGTTTTTGTCCAATCTATTTAGTTTGAAATCGATCTTGATGATATTGGGAAGGCTCACTGTAGCCGGCTTTGAAAATGTAAAGAGTAGTGTAAAAATGTAACGAGTAAAAGTACAAAGTTGTCCTAAAAATAAATACTTTTGTACAGTACAGATACATGAAAAAGCTACTTACTGTATCTAAGTATGTATTTGTGCTTAGTTACTTCCCAGCTCTGAAGATGAGGGTAGCCATGCCTAAAAACAGAGTGAAGAACCCTAGCACAGCTAAGGTCGGACCTTGTTAGACGTATATTTAAATAAAATTGTAATGTTTACATTAACTAGCTCACTCTATTCTGAGTGTTAGCTATTAGCCTACAGTTGTTTTGGTTTGAAACTCACACGTCCTTCAACAAGCGCCTGTCACCGCTCTCTACTCCTCCCCGCTACAGGCTTGCATTATTGCCTGAACCCCCAACCGCTGCGCCCGTGTAGTTTTGGCCCGTATTGTGCTTAAACCACAAACGTTCAGGTGGGTCGTAGTGTCCTGGGATTGCCATAACGGAGTGAGAAGTGTAGCCCAGCCTACTTTCAAGGTTTATGATCTGCCATCACCATGGAGACTTCTGTTTGTTGCTGCAATATATGCATGAACCCAAGCCCATGTCTAGGCATGATCATTTCCTAGCTAAAGTGCATGTGTGCAAGTGTGTTTGTGTGTGTGTCAACATGGTGTATACTCAGCTCACCCCCCCTTGCCCCTCCACACCCCACATAACGGGAGGGGACTTCTCTACTCCCGTGTGTCTGCGGTTTTAAAAGGGAGCTCTCAGGGAAAGTAGGCTATTAAGACCTCGCTCGGTGACCCCCACCCAGATCAAACGCTTTCTCACGTTCATTTTCTCTCTCTCTCTTTCTCTCTATTGTTTTTCTATAGGTACAGTATAGCCGATCTCTCCGTTCGAAGGCAAATAACGCGTAGGCTACAAAAAGCGCAACAGAGCTAATTCTTGCACAAAGCCGGTAATAATGGTAAATCCAATATACCGATGGAAGCTTTCCCTCATGGAGCTAAAAACGGGAGGCGCATTAAGAGAAGTGGGAGGGAGGAAGGGGGGACAGAGAAAGGCTTTTTGTTTGGCTAAAAGTACACTGTGTGTGTGTGTGTGGGGAGAGAGGGGGTTGTTGAGGACAGGAGGCTGGAAATGCATTTAAGAAATATTTGCGTCAGCGGTGGTGGCATTTGTAGAAAGAGTCACTATGCCGCCTTTGTGTGTATAAAGCTGCTGTGTGGTCTATATGCTAATTTTGAACCACTACCTCTGAGAATAAGTTGTTATACTAACATACAAGCCTAGCTTAAAAGAACATATGCTGTTGCTTGAACGTTTTAAACATCCTCCTCTCTCCAGGGCTGGCTGCCCGTCTGCCTCCGTGACTTGCTCTCTTCCATTCGCACGCTTTGTATTTGTTACGAGTGCGTTCACACACACAACTAGATAAATCATTTAGCTTGCTTTTTGATTTGATTGAATTTTGTCTTATAATTTTGTCTCAAGGGGGCCACGGAGATTTAACACCTCCTTTACTTTACAGACGCAACTATAGTAGCGTATGTGGAGTGGAAGAATTGTCGAGGAGGGAAGTAATTTGAAATATGAAAAACATCCACTTTTCCACGCGTCGCCCGGGAGCTGCCGAGCTATTTCCGTGTCCTGCGCACAGCCACCTTCCTGTGGTCCTGTTGGAGAGGAAGTCATAAAGACGGGAACACTTCCTGTATTGCTTCCAACCTGCTGCAGTAACGACTGCACATGTCACACTGAGTCAGGACTGGTTGTGTGTATGCTATTACAACAATGATTCAGATGACTTCTGCCCTTGCATTAAGGCCAAGAGAGGCCTAAATTTGACAGGGGGCTCAGAGGAGGCTGTTCAACATTATGACATGTTTCTGTGGGTTGATGATGTCATTGGTGCTATTATGAGACATGCACCCTTGCATTTGAAGGTCTGAATTGGTTAGAGGTCTAACCAATTCAGTCATAAGTCAAAATACAATTGCACACAGTGGAAACTGTATTATGTACCTGTCTGCTCAATACTGCGAATGTCTGATCAGCCAATGAGATGAGTAATCCATTTGTGTATCTCGTCTCCTGGGATTTCCGCACACACACACACACACAACAGAACGTAAGAGAGCAGCTTGAGGTCGCAGAGAGGTCAGGGAGAAGGAGCAGACGTGGTTCCAGCGTTACCACAGTGGAATGCAGAAGAGCATCTCACAGAGCAGCACACACGATATCGAACCTTGAAGTGGGAGGGGCTACAGCGGTAGAAGACCCTAGTGGGTTCCAGACCCCCAGCAGCCACTTTATTACTTAATAAAGTGGTCGCTGGGTGTAAAATATAATCAATTTACCCTCTTTTTCTCTGGCTGAGGTCAAAGGTCAGCCACGCACACTTACACACACATGCAGCGACGCAATGACACACAGGCTAAGTGCCCAAAGCAGGCGACTTGCCCACCGCTTGGCAGCCGGCCACAGGGGCCCCTCCCCTTTCCCCTGTCTCTCGGGGGTCAACTTCCCGTCTCCACAGCAACAAGGCAGCTCGCTGCTGCCAAACTCGTTCACCTGCTGCCACCTAGCTCGCGGAGCGTGTCCCTGTTTTCCATCTCCTTTACCTTTCTTTATTAAGGAAACGCGTAGGAGAACACCTCCCCAAAGCCCGGGTCCGCTCTGGCATCAGGACAGGATTCCAATCTCACCATTAAATCCCAGGATTTAAAGGTGAGCTACCGGTAAGAAGCTAGGCTTTGTATAACACTAGGAGCTGTGTACAGTCGTTCCTAACCTTCCCTTGCCTCAGGACTTAACATTTTATGTTACGGCGAGGTTAGAGGTGTAATTATGGGCTTCAGGGAATAATTAATAGCCAACTGAGCCAGTGAACTAGCAATGCTTTCCCCAATATCTTCCCCAGGAATTTCCTTTCCCACTGAACGGACCCAAGACGACAACATCACACACACACAGGGCTTCAGGACACTTGTGGGACGAGTGTAAATAAAGACTTGCGGCAGAGAGAGAAGGCGAGGAGTGCATGTTGCGGAGAGAGAGAGAGGCTTCAGGTGAGCGGCGCTTTTGACACAAGATCACTCGTCACGGGTGTTGACGATCTCCTCTTGCCACTGCGTGCAAGAGCGTGCCTGAGCGAGCATTCTTCACCCAGCATTCTTCATCCCAGTCGCGCCAGTGTTGCCCGGGTGCGACGGTGCACCCCAGGTGGGTGTCGAGTTACCCGAGTAGAGGACGATGATACTGGATCACATCCCTGGAATGTGGACCCAATTAAAATCTGACAGGGAGTTAGAGAGCTGTGGATAAGCCGCTCAGATGTGTCAGGCTAATGAAGCTTATTTAATTAAACTGAATTGAGACAGCGCGGGGGTGGGGCGAGGGGAAGGGTCCAGTGTCAAGGGAGGACAGCATTTGAGAGGGAAAAGAGGGAGGATTATGGAGGAGGGGTGGCGTACAGCTCACAAGCATGGAGCAGTTGGTCACATTACCGGTAAGACGGGCGATTAACTACCCTTGGCCGCCTGCCAGCGTTGGGTGGAAATGATTTTATCGCTAGCGGTAAATGTCACTAACGGTTCAAAGGCTTTGCGGATAAAAATCAAACAATTATGTTATTTTCCTTACAATTATGAAACGTTGAGCTGTGGCTGGAGCCTCAATGAATGAGTTTGTTTGTGAAAGAGCAAAAAAACAATAATACATTTTTAGTAAATAGTAATAGTAAATGTTTACACTTGCATGTCATACCTCTAGGTAATGCTGTTTTGTCTTGCTAATGTGTACTAACCAATATCCCAAAACCCCTATTTGTTTAATAGGCAACTTTATCCGCCTTTGAAATAAAACAAACCACAACTCATTAAGCTGTTTTAATGTTTTTACTCAGATCGTTTTTTCTCTCAAGCAAAAAAAAAAAAGTACAACTGTTTACATTACGGGCATATATCACAATATTCCCATTCAGCACAGTTCATGTGGGGGACAGGAAGGAAAGGCAACAAAGAGCTGTAGAGCATCTCTAAACCCCTCCTGGCAGCACAATGAAGGATAACCAACTACCACATCCTCTCTTGAATCACTTTCGCCTGAGCTCCTCTTAATACGGAACTTCATTCGCGACAACGTTAACGTAAAACATTTAATCTCATGTGAACACAAGAACTTTTCATTATCCAAACTGAGTCAGTCACAATATTACGATACCTTGCCCCCTCTATTTACGGGACAACGCAGTGTTGCTTCATTTCAAACTAGAAGTTCATTAAAGGCTTTCTCAGCTCTAACATATAGGTTTTAAGTGGCAGGGTAAAAACGTCTTGAGAGCATCTTAAAATCATCCAAGTCTCTTTGTGCACTTTCTTCAAAAAGTACCGTCAGCCTTTGTGATTTGTTTGAGGCCCATTGAGTCATTAGAAAGTACCACTTCCAAAAGACGGTTGGAAACATTGCAAACAGCCTAGCACAGTGAGGTTAAAGTCCAGTCCTCTTTTATACATGGTTCAAACCCCCAGAGCACAATCTGCTAGTAATAAAGACACTTTGTTATTTCCCATAATAATATTAATAATCATCATGTGACTCGGGTTAGAACAATTGGGGCAAACAAACACATCAACACAAAATTTAAGGATTTCGAGGTGACCTTTCCTCTCTGCTCGTGCATCTGACATAAATAGGTCCTTTTTTCTTTTTCCACACAAGGCATGGTATGTCCATTGTTTTCCTTTTGCAAAACAACACCAAAACAACACTGGGCAGACCCAGTGAGGTTGAATTTCCAAAACATAATAATATGTTGTGAGTCGAGAACTAAGCGCCGCTTTTTTGTAGTGCCATCAGAAAGGGTCGCAGGAGCGTCGTCGCTCATCTGTCACAGTCTCTCTGTTTTGTTTGTTTTGGCACGGACAGCCTGCGACAGTGTCCTCCGTCATCGGCAACAGAAAAACAACCCAGAACCTCTCCCAGTCATGACAGGCTACTTCTACCGAACTGTACCGCGGACAATATCAGACAGAAAAATAGACACAAAAATAGACTTAGTATTTTCTGCGAGAAACAGCCCTAATAGTGCTAGCTGCTAAGACAGAGAAAAACACACAGACAGACGAATAAGACAGACAGGCACTTATGTGCTACTGCATAGCAGAGTGGTAGAAGAAGCCAAACTAAGAAAAAGAGCGTGAGAAGATAAGAGATGGTATATATATTTCCCTCTATATGCTGCATTATTACACTCAAACTAAAATGTAGGAATATATAAAACATATTCTTAAATCTACACTCAGCGATTGAATGTTCCAGAAGAGTTTGAGCCGAGGTTATTATAATAATGCTGGTTTACTTCACAGGAGAGAATCTGGACACAAATCGCAGTGTATTTTTTTAAAAAGGTTGTAACTAACACTAACCAACTTGACCTCTGAACCGCAGAGTCCAGTGTTGCTAATGCTGGCCTTTGCCAAGCTAGCATTAGCTTGGCTGTTGTTAGAGGACTGTATCATCTTCTGTACATATGGGGAGAGTGGGGTAAGTTGATCCAGTGGTAAATTGACCCACCAAATGTATCTAGGGAACAGTACACATATACAGTATATTGTCAGTAAAAAGGTCTAAAAAAAGTAATTAGCTAATTAAATTTATTTTTAGAATATTCGATGTATTCCTAAACACTGGTGTCTGTGCCAGGGTAAACTATGTGGGGTAAAGTGGTTAAACATAATCTTCCCTGCAGTCTTGATGGGTGGAATGTTGAATACCAAAAAACATAATCATAATCCTTGCATCATCCCTAGACACACCTCTTTCAATATCACATTTAGTCTGACCCAGTTTGGAGGTGTTATCGCCTCACAATGAGATCAGAGATCTATTTAAACCGGATTAACGTAGGTAAGAAGTACCTAGAACCAAAATACTATGAAAGGGAGAATGTGTCATCATAGAAGAGATATTGAACAAAGATATGCATATTGTTCAGAGTTTGGTCAATGTACCACACTGGCACACTTTGAGGTTAAGTGAAGCTCCAAGACCATGTTTGTAAGAAGCCATGTTTATATGGTGTTCTATCATATAAACATCTTCAGTGACAAACTGCTAAACTTTCCCCACTTCCCATCTACTGCTAGCGCCCTGAGATGGTATAAGTGCTAATGGGATTGCACAGCTCTATTTCAGGGATCTCACCCTGGACTGATAGTCAGCAGGATGGCCAGTTCACCTCCTGGCACGAAGCTAACATGCTAATCTGACATGGCTGGCCTTGGCCGGCCACCCCGCCTCTACAAATGCAGCCCGTTTCACATGGTTGTGTATGGCTTCATTAACGTCACTATGTGTTGCAGAGAATAAGAGTAAAGATATAATCAGAAAAAGGGAAGCAAAGAGAATTTATATATTTTGGGGGGGAAGGGGAGGAAAAGCGCTGTGAAGAATTAGAACAAATAAAGCGAAGAGCATCTGTGCTAATATCTTTTAGAGCGGACTATATTGTTAGCAAAACAGTGTCACTACGGATGTCGCTAACGTTTCTTCAGATGCATAGTTCATTCGTTACTGATCCCAAACAAACACAAAAACTGATGCGTCAGTTAGTCTAAGGCTAAATTGTTTGCAAAATGGCTACAATTTGATAGTTCAGGCACTTTTGAGCAGATACATAATTATACTCTTTATCATAGCCTACATTGTCAGCCATCATTGAACTCTTTTCGATTTCAGTATTTTTCCTGTAGGATCCAAAAAAAGATATTCCCAGTATGTGGTTTGTGTGAGTATGTTTCTCTGAGGGCCTTTTTCTGAATGACTTGGCGTTCACTCTTCGCCATATAAGCGACAAGAATAATTTGGCACAATACCAATTTGTATATATATACAACAACAAATAAGCGCAAAGCAAAAATAAAATAAAACTAAATGACATGACGGCTTCCCATCGGTGTTCACAAAGTGCCACAGGGGCGTGTTCGGCTACACTTCTGGTGTGATTTGATTGGTGGTCACACAAAGCACAAGAGGCGGACGGACATCTCATAGAGCGGTACGGGAGCCTTCCCCATCCATTTCCTGGGCAGGGAGAGGGCAGTGGCATCAGCACTCTGGAAAACACAAAAGGAGAGGGGATATTGTGCATCAGAGGGTTTCAGTTTGACTATGAAAAATACTTTGTTCACAGCTAACAGCTAGGGTCAGAAGCGATTTTAATAGCGGTAAAACACGCACACACACAGAAATACTGTAGGTATGTATGTATGTATGTGTGTATATATATATTCTTAATATATATTCTATAAAATAGTTCAGTCAGGACCACTATCGTCAAAATACTAATGAATTCATTCATCAATAACAACATTCCTCAATTCATTCATTCCTCAATAACAACACCGTGACACTGAGTTATCAACAGCATTAAAAGGTGGGGTGGTAATGGGTCGCAAAATGGGTCGCAAAAAATGCTTGCAGAGGAAGCGCTAAGAATGGGTGTAGGCTAAGGACGGTGCTTAAATAGGTGCCCTGACTAGATTGGCCAATCATATGCTTCTGGTCGCTGAGATCAGCTGGCAGTGGGCTGATTGTGATCAGCTGACAATGAGACTGCGTGGCCTGCCTGAACTATCGCTATGCTTCATAATTAAATAAAAAATAAATAAAAGAACTGCCACAAAAATCATCTTGAGACCCCTGCCATAACCATCCCCAAGCCCCACTTAGAAAGCAGCGTGGATCCTGAATAAACAATGAACCAGATATGCCGAAGATATAAATATTATGACGTGTACGGTATATAGCATCTCCTGTGCTTATCGGGTCAATCACAACATCCAAAGTCTATTACTGACGTCTGGTTATCACCATGAGAACACTGTGACCACATTATCGCATAAATATGCACAACATACAGCCAGACAGGGCAGAAAGAGAGGAAGCAGACTTGGATGTCTGATAATCACATACAGGAGGTTATATTAAAGAAAGCAAGGCAAAGGATACATTTAGCATGCGTGGTCCCCCCACACCCCCCCACCACACACACACAAACACGTAAACATAGATGGCCTTGCTAGACTGCAGTCTGTACTCTTATAAAGCATTGATAGACAGGGTATATTGTATATCATAGACCAGAGAGGGTAGAGGGCAGAATATACAAATATTAAATATTTAGTCTTAAACAATCCTGTGTTTTTTTTTTTATCCTATCTGTCTATAAACGATGTTCCCGCATAATGTTGGAGAAGGTCATGCAACATGCAATGTTATAAAGAAGTTGAAATTCAAACACAAAATGAGGTATTTCAATGTGTCTGTGTGGTTTTAGCCTTTTGTGTACATAAAAAAAATTAGTATATCAGCATCGTAAGTTATTTACTAGATAAAGTCACATTTGACGGTTGTCTGTATACAACAACAACCACACCTGAAGACGGTGTACAATCTGCTGCTCTCTGCAACACAAACCACAGAAGAACGCCCCTACACCCCCCACGTGAATCACATGTGATTCACGTGTGATTCGCGTGTGACGTCATCGGTGTTGTGCTAGCCAGTGAGAAGGAGAAGGACATTCCCTAAAATCCTCCACGATGGCCTGGTTAGCTCTCTAATTGCATAGAGGATGAGAGAGTGGGCGTGTGTCTACGTTTTATGCCCCACCCTCTGTTTTTGTGTGTCTTCCTGCTGCAGTGTGCTATATTTAGCCCCCCCCCCCTTCCTCCCTCCCTCAGCACAGATGGAGCCTGCCAGCCTGCCAGCTTGGGATGTGGAGTGGGAAGTGAGGGGGGGGGGGCGATGCAGAGCACGGCGGCCCCGTTTGGCCAGGGCCCGTTGTAAGCATACAAATAAATATATTATAATATTTGTTTCACCAATACTATGCTTGTTCCGTTTTAACAGGTATTTATAAAAGATTGAATTTTATATTTTCTTTGTGCATTTCTTTGGTCTGAGAAACTGGTGCGTTTAGTATGACACCTAGTGGTAGAATGTCATATAGATCCACTATAATGTACATCTCAAGCTAAGTTAATACACCTTTTTACCTAATTCATCCAGCGCATAACTAATCACACTCTATGTTGTGTGTGATAGTCCGGCGTGTTCCCGTTTACAGCCCGGGCTCTGTAAATGTCCGCACCGCACAAAACACTATCCCTGCCTTAATTGACTATGAGTGTCCACAGCTTCTGAGGCAGCACCCTATGGCGCTGCAGCGAGAGCTGTTGTTGTTTTTCTCGTCTTACTCTAGCATCCCGGACTCCATCTTCACAATATCAAAACCACACAAAGCGCTGTGTCCAATAATATGAAGCCACGCGCTCGTGCGCTCACACACACACACACACACACACACACACACAAAGAGTATATTTGGTTATGCAGGCACACAGGACGTGTTTCCTCTGCTCTAATCAGATATCCTCTGTTCTGCCAAGTCTCTCCCATCTCGTGTGCCCTCCCTGCTGGGCACTTGTCTATCGATCACATTCATTTCCTTCAGCCGCTTGACCTAATCGATGTCATAATGTCTGTGTGTGTGTGTGTGTGTGTCTCGCTTATTCTCTTAAGGCTCTTTAGCTTACGGGGGCAGACCGGTCTCTCTGAGACTAGCCAATAAACTGTTCCCTAACCCTCTCTCTTTCTCTGTGTGTGTACGCGTGCGTGCGTGTGTTTGTTTAACAGGGAGGGTGTGGGGCTGGCTGGGTCTATGTGGTGTCTCAATGTTCTCTCTCTGGTCAGTCTGCCACAGAGCTAATAACCACAAAGCTGAACTTCACAGCTCGTCAGTTAGTGAAGTCACTTAATGGGTTCAGCCTGGCTGCTACTGAATATTGGAAGTGGTTCCCAAAGCGGCTGCTTGAACTATGGTCCCCGTGGCAGGGGTTTGAATATTAGTATTTATTAGTTGCATAATTAATATGCATTCATCTGCGTTAATATGTATTAATGTGAATTAATATGTATTTATTCGTGTTTTTGCCTTAAATATTTACATGTGGTCTTGACCAGTATTTGACCAAAAACTTTTGTTAGAGCGAAATAGTAAGCTTTTAGTATGCTATAGCATTGTTAGTAGCAGATGAGAAAGAGTGCAAAAAACAGTGTAGCAGGTAATATTATCGTAATAGAATAACGTTGGGCTCAACTCAGCTAGCTTCACATGTAATAAAAGACATGCCAGACAAAACATTACCGCTGGAAGATGGAAACGCCTGGTTTAAAAAAAAAGAAAAGAAAAGGGGTTTCATAAGCCCTGTGGCTATGAAATGTGCTTTGTCTATAAAAAGCCATGTATACCTGTACTTTACGGTTCAAAGTCTACTACCTGTGGTCGCAGGGGAATTGGTGGTTAGAGAGAGGCAGCCTTTGAATGGATGACAATCTGGCCTTCAGCTCTGCCTCAATCCCAATGTCTCTGAACAAGCCTGTATCCAATGTGTTTATGGGATCAGTAGTGTAACAATTTGCCCTGTATGTATTTGCATGCAGCAGTGCTTCATGGTTAGCCATGAAGTTAGCGAGCTGCAGCTACATACAGTATTTGCATTGGCTCTGCTGCCAAATGTTTGAGAAATGTAACCAGTCCCGCTGGATTGGAATATAAATAACAGTAATTATAAAAGTATAAATAATAAAATATATAAATAATAAAAGTTAAAGGGTCTATAAAAGGCATCAAGTATGCAAATAAGACCAACCCATTTCAGGGTTAAAATAACACACAATGTTCCTGTAATGTTTAAAAGAGACTGCCAGGATGATATAGGGCCACTTGTAAAACATTTTCTAATTTAAGTAACAGCAATATTCTATCGCTATTACTTTCTGAGCATGCACTTACAAACAACTCTGAATTAGCTGAATTAATGCACATAATTTATTAAAATAATTCACGTAAAATAGGCCATTAAAGGTCTGTCTCATATAGGTCAGGTTAAGCAGTACCCTACAGATAGACCATCACTGTTCCAAGTTGAGATCCTTAGATCTCTTAGCTATCTCTTAGCTATTAGATTACTTATAGTTGGACAACTGTCATGTCAGGTGTATTGACATGGTTTATTTTAAACTGTATGGAATCAGATAGTTAGTACCATAGCACATGGCAGGATTGAATATGTTTTGTTGTTTATCTTAATGCGGGATATATCTTTGTAGAAGCTTCAATATTAAGACCAGCAAAAAATAATAAATGTAATTGGTATCCACCATTTACTTTTCTATTATTTACCAAATGTCTAATAGGCCTGCGTATAGCTACTATAGTACAAGTAGTATTTATTCTCAAGTTACTTGAGTTTGCAGAATCACCTGAAAACACACACTACACACTAGTAGAATTATATTTTCAGATGTGTTCTTGAG
>JAOEGT010041602.1:20000-22394 GCA_025447795.1 Speoplatyrhinus poulsoni | reverse complement strand
TCTATTTGTCTCTCTCTCTCTCTCTCTCTCTCTCTCTCTCTCTCTCTCTCTCTCTCTCTCTTTCACACACTCACACACACACACACACACACACACTGCCTCCACCTGCACACATTATATCATCATGAGAGCGCAATGAACATCTGTCAGCTCATATCACTCAGAATCCCACAGAGGCCTACAGTTGTAGTGGATGCACACACACACACACACGCACATACAGATCTCTCATGACATCTCTGGGGAAGAACACGTTCAGATGGTTCAAGCAGTGCATTACAGCAAACTGCAGAGGTGTTGCAGCTGATAATGTGTCAGGTTTGCACATCTTGCATTTCACCACAGCACTATGAGCAGTCTCTATAGTGCCACCACTGATACTATAGAGACTTCTGATAGTGCCATGCCTCATAAAGTCCTAACTTTGTAATTTAATTTAATCTGTTAATTTCCCATTTGGCACCTGCACCAGAACAAGTATGGCAACCTCAACACTACTAAATAGGACTGAATAGGACACACAGACACCTATTTACAATGTGCTAGCTAGGTGATACACTAAACTCACAAACAGAAACACCGTTTCAGGCTACATGCATGTGGCTTTCCCATCTCAAGACCCTCTTTGTATGGCATAAACGAGACACACTGTATTCTAATACATGTATGTACTGTATACACACAAACACACACAATTCAATGCATAGTAACTATTTATTTAAGTGGAAATTCCTTATACATTGCTTGCATAAGATAATTGTGTATTCTTATTATTCCAGATCCAGTGTTTTTGACTACTTTTTTATGCTATTCCTCAATATAGTGTCTGATACAGTTACGTTATACTAAGTTATACTTAGTATTTGATATCACCTGTCAGTTCCTTGTCAATGTCTTACATTATTACAGCTTAATCTCATAATCTTTCCCTCGAGATGAGACAGTTAGTAAGGAGAGGTATTAAATAAATAAATGAAATACAAAATGGGGAAGGGGTTCCATTAAATTTATGGGTAGTACTAAATTAGCTGTTAACAAAGGTGTGAAGCACATATTCTGCTTTCATTCAATCTTCCTGGGTGAAACATCACATTTCACACACCCACACACATAAACACGGGCAATTATGAACTAACTGGAGAAAAAAGCAGACACCTGCCCACACACAAAATGACATCCAAAAAGCCTACAGTGGATCTAGTTGCAGAAAAGTCAAGACTATTCTCTGGTTACTATGGCAGTGATAGCCATTGCGTCATAGCAGAGTTACCATGGGTACCTTTTGCTGGGGCTGTTTGTCACCCTATATTTTCATATCCCTTATCTTTCACTCCCATTCTCTATCCTGTCTAAACCACTGAGCGGCCAGAGGGTACACTGACATGGTTGCAGGCTCAACACAAAAAAATGAATGTATGCAGTTATATGGACGTGCCTCTGTTAAAAAGGCCTTGCTAATGAAGCACAGGCATCCTACACACACACACACACACACACACACACACACACACACACACACTGACAAAATGAGACATAATAGAATGATGGAAGACTGATTGCAGGGAGAAAAACGGGGTCGGTGGACAGCGTCTCCTATTGGTTGTCGAGACATCAATCCATACCTGGACGAGCCAGTGGCGTCAGCCTCGGGGTGCTCGGGGGCGGGGCAGCAGAACTGATGCAGCACAGTCTGGCTCCTGTTGAAGGACGAAGGGACAGGGGACCGTATTAAACGCAGAGCATAGCACAGGACAGACAGTGTCATTACAGGCTAATATGGCTGCTCTGCATTCACTCTGGGCCCAGCTTCGTAATGGGCTGGCCACTTGATGCCAGGGGATTATTTCCTGGATTCTACAATAGCGAAAACAAAATGTTTAACAAATATGGAATGCTTGATGTAGGTCAACATCAGGCTGACAATGTGTGTGCACAGTCATCCATACCAGGGTACTCCATGCACAGAGCATAGAAAATGCAGGGCACATACGCTTTAAAAACCTCTGAAATCACTTCAAGAAAGGCTTTTCTTCATTTATTTATATATTTCATAAAGGTCATTTTAGGGTTGGAGTGTATCTCCCAAGTCCTTTAGAGCGACAGTGTGACAATGCATGTCTCTGAGTCTAAGCTATAAAGACCTACCTTTTCACAGAAACTTTTACAGTCTTAAAGGGCAAGTACTTTGCTGCTCTTTTTCCAGCACCCGGTTTCCTTGTGTATTACCTGTGTCTGCTGTAGATGACACCAGTATCGTGTAGCACACGCATGCACACGCGCGCACGCACACACACACACAGGCACACACAACCACAGATCTCAGTTTTGTTCACAGCAGTGCTATGACAATTGTTTTTGACCCATGAGTTTGCAAGATCAAAGTAAACTTTATAA